>CALNVZ010001532.1:32341-67109 GCA_940671915.1 Paracentrotus lividus
AATGCTGCAGTTCAATATGGTCATTTAGAAGCTGTCAAAATATCTTCTGACGCAAGGTGTGACTAAGAACAGATATGACGGAATGACACCACTTTGCGCGCCATCAGAATTCGCCAATTTAGATATGGTTAAATTCTTCATTTCCAAAGGTGCCGATGTGAACGACAAAAATGACGATGGTAAAACTCCTCTTCATGGTGCAGCTATCAAAGGCGACATTGATGTGAATACAATATCTCATTGAGCAAGGATCTGATGTGAAAATGTTCTAATGGCAATGGTTGGACTCCATTCAATGCTGCAGTTCAATATGGTCATCTAGAAGCTGTCAAATATCTTCTGACGCAAGGTGTGACTCAGAACAGATATGACGAAATGACACCTAATATGCTGCAGCAAAACATGGTCATTTAGATGTGGTCAAGTCTTCATTTCCAAAGGAGCTGATTCGAACGAGAAAATGACAATGGGAGGATTCCTCTCCACGGTGCAGTCATATCAGGAGCATTGGTGTGATACAATATCTTGTTCAGCAAGGATCTGATGTGAAAAGGCTGATACAAAGGGTTGGACACCATTCAAATGCTGCAGTTCAATATGGTCATCTAGAAGCTGTCAAATATCTTCTGACGCAAGGTGTGACTCAGAACAGATATGACGGAATGACACACTCTATGCAGCAGCATACTTTGGTCATTTACATATGGTCAAGTTCTTCATTTCCAAGGGCTGATTCGAACGAGAAAGTGACAATGGGAGCAATCCATTACACGGGGCAGCTATCAAAGGCGACATTGATGTGATACAATATCTCGTTAAGCAAGGATCTGATGTGAAAATGTCTAATGGTTGGACACCATTCGATGCTGCAGTTCAAGTTGGCAATCTAGACTGTGTCAAATATCTTCTGACGCAAGGTGTGATCAGAACACAAATGACGGAATGACACCTATATATGCTAGCAGAATTTGGTCATTTAGATATGGTCAAGTTCCTCATTTCAAAGGAGCCGATGTAACCGAGACAAATGACAATGGGAGGATTCCTGTCCATGGTGCAGCTATCAAAGGAGACAATTGGTGTGATGCATATCTTGTTCAGCAAGGATCTGATGTGAACAAGGCTGATAAAAAGGGTTGGACACCATTCAATGTTGCAGTTCAGTATGGTCATCTAGAAGCTGTCAAATATCTCCAGACTCAAGGTGTGATTCAGAACAGATGTGACGGAATGACACCACTCTATGCAGCAGCATACTTTGTCATTTAGCTATGGTCAAGTTCTTCATTTCCAAAGGAGCTGACGTGAATGAGACAAATGACGATGGGAGGATTCCTCTCCACGGTGCAGCTATCAAAAGAGACATTGGTGTGATCAATATCTTGTTCAGCAAGGATCTGACGTGAACAAGGCTGATACAAGGGTTGGACACCATTCAATGCTGCAGTTCAATATGGTCATCTAGAAGCTGTCAAATACCTCCAGACTCAAGGTGTGAATGAGAACAGATGTGACGGAATGACACCATTTTGCCCGCATCAGAATTTGGTCATTAGAGATCCTCAAATTCTTCATTTCTAAAGGAGCTGACGTGAACGAGACAAATGATAATGCAGAATTCCTCTCCACGGCGCAGCTAAAAAGGGTGAAGAAATGTAATGCGATATCTCGTTCAGCAAGGATCTGATGTGAACAATCCACTCTACAATGGATCACGATATGGCCATTTAGATATCGTCAAATTCTTGGTTTCTAAAGGAGCTGATGTAAACGAGGAACATGACAATGGGAGGACTCCTCTCCACGGCGCAGCTATAAAAGGTGACATTGAGGTGGATACAATATCTCATTGAGCAAGGATCTGATGTGAACAAGGCTGATGCCATAGTTGGACACCATTCAATGCCGCAGTTCAGTATGGTCATATAAAAGCTGTGAAATATCTCCAGAATCAAGGTGTGACTGAGAATAGATATAACGGAATGAAACCACTATATGCTGGCCCAATTTGGTCATTTAGATGTCGTCAAGTTCTTTATTTCTAAAGGAGCGGATGTGAACGAGGAACATGACGGAGGAATGACCCCTCTCCATGGTGCAGCTTCAAGGGGGCATGTGAAAGTCATGGAATATCTCTTTCACCAAGGATCTGATATAAACACAGGCTGATGTCAATGGTTGGACACCATTTAATGCTGCTATTCAAAATGGCCATCTAGATGCTGTCAAATATCTCCACTCTCAAGGTGTAAAGGAAGAACAGATATAATGGAACGACCCCACTTTACACCGCATCATACTTTGGTCATTTAAAAATCGTCAAATTCTTCATTTCTAAAGGAGCTGACGTGAACGAGACAAATGACAATGGCAGAATTCCTCTCCACGGCGCAGCTAAAAAAGGTGAAATTGATGTGATGCGTATCTCGTTCAGCAGAGGAATCTGATGTGAACAAGGCTGATACCGAGGGTTGGACCACATTCAATGCTGCGTTGGATGTGGCGTCTCAACGCAGTTAATTATTCGAGACTAAAGGTGTGAATGAAAATAAATATAATGGAATGAACCCACTCTACATGGCATCACGATATGGCCATTTAGATATCGTCAAATCTTGGTTTCTAAAGGAGCTGATGTAAACGAGGAACATGACAATGGGAGGATTCTCTCCACGGCGCAGCTATAAAAGGTGACATTGAGGTGATGCAATATCTCATTGAGCAAGGATCTGATGTGAACAAGGCTGATGCCATGGTTGGACACCATTCAATGCCGCAGTTCAATGTGGAAATCTAGATGCTGTAAATATCTCCAGACTCAATACGTGACGGATAACAGATTGGCGGAGTGACCGCCCTTTACGCCGCAGACACTCTGGTCATTTAGAGATCCTCAGATTCTTCATTTATAAAGAGGAGCTGACGTGAACGAGACAAATGACAATGGCAGAATTCCTCTCCACGG
This sequence comes from Paracentrotus lividus, assembly GCA_940671915.1. Lineage (NCBI taxonomy): Eukaryota > Metazoa > Echinodermata > Echinoidea > Camarodonta > Echinidae > Paracentrotus > Paracentrotus lividus. The sequence continues at coordinate 35,307 of CALNVZ010001532.1, forward strand.
CGCAGCTAAAAAAGGTGAAATTGATGTGATACGATATCTCGTCGAGCAAGGATCTGATGTGAAACAAGGGTGATACCGAGGGTTGGACACCATTCAATGCTGCAATTCAATATGGTCATCTAAAAGCTGTGAAATATCTCCAGACTCAAGGTGTGATTGAGAACAGATGTGACGGAATGACACCACTTTATGCTGCGCACTCAATTTGGTCATTTAGATATGGTCAGATTCTTTATTTCTAAAAGGAGCGGATGTTGAACGAGGAAACATGACCGAGGAATGATCCCCCTCCATGGTGCAGCTTCAAGGGGCATGTGAAAGTCATGGAGTATCTCATTCACCAAGGATCTGATAGTGAATAAGGTTCATGCCAAGGGTTGGACACCTTTCAATGCGGCTGTGAATATGGCCATCTCCGAAGCTGTCAAATATCTCCAGACTGAAGGTGTGATTGAGACAGATATAACGGGCTGACCCCACTCTATTGGCAGCACGCTTGCGGTCTTTTAGATGTCGTCAAATTTTTCATTTCTCAAAGGAGCTGACTGAACGGAATGTGGCTCGGTCAGATCCTCTTCATGGTGCAGCAAATCATGGTGACATTACGTGATACGAATACCTCGTCAGCAAGAATCTGATGTGAACAAGGCTGATGTTGATGGGCTCAACCCCATTCCATGCTGCTGTTCAATGTGGTCATCTAGAAGCTGTGAAATATCTCAAAATTCATGATGTTGAGAAAATAGATGTGCTGGGTTGACTCCACTCTATGCTGCAGCACAATTTGGTCATTTTAGATATCGTCATTTCTTAATTTCTAAAGGAGCTGATGTAAAGGAAGAAATGACAATGGAGAGAATTCCTCTCCATGGTGCAGTTGTGGGGTCACATGGAAGCACGCAAATCTCATTCAAATGGATCTAAGGTCAAATCACCAAAGATTATAGCGGCTGGACGTCGATTACATGCTGCGGTTCGCAATGGTCATTCAGAGGGTTGTCACACTTCTAAATGTGTGAATGGTGCCCATGCAACCACATTCAAAAGTTTGTCCCCCATTTGCCACGCAGCAAATACGGCCATTGTCGACGAGGTAAAACACCTGAGTTTCCAGAAGGGTACAATGTCAGTGAGGAAGTGAATGTGTCCAACCCCTCTCTATGCCGCAAGCTTTACTGATAATATGGATCTCGAGAAATACATAGTTCGGCAAAATTCGAATGTTTAATGAGCAAAATATAGATGGATGGACACCAATCTATGCTGCTGCTGCAAGAGGACATATCGACATTGTAAAATATCTTGCAATCCAGATGGAGCAGACATACCAGTGAGGGACAAGGGTGGTTTATCACCGCTTCAAGCAGCTACAAATGGTAACCATTCAAATATAGTGGAGTATCTTATCATCCACAGTGGCGACGCATCTTATGAAAGATACATTTATTCCTATTGCCGGAAATCTTACTAGAGATTCACGATGTGCCACAAAAAAAGGTGAAGTTAATGTGATGCGATATCTCGTTGAGCAAGGATCTGATGTGAAAATGTCTGATGGCAATGGTTGGACACCATTCAATGTTGCAGTTCAAGTTGGCAATCTGGAAGCTGTCAAATATCTTCTGACGCAATGTGTGACTCAGAACAGATATGACGGAATGACACCTATATATGCTGCAGCATTGAATGGTCATTTAGATATGGTTAAGATCTTCATTTCCAAAGAAGCTGATTCGAACGAGAAAAATGACAATGGGAGGATTGCTCTCCACGGTGCAGCTATCAAAGGAGACATTGGTGCGATACAATATCTTGTTCAGCAAGGATTTGATGTGAACAAGGCTGATACAAAGGGTTGGACACCATTCAATGCTGCAGTTCAATATGGTCATTTAGAAGCTGTCAAATATCTTCTGATGCAAGGTGTGACTCAGAACAGATATGACGGAATGACACCACTTTGCGCCGCATCAGAATTCGCCAATTTAGATATGGTTAAATTCTTCATTTCCAAAGGTGCCGATGTGAACGACAAAAATGACGATGGTAAAACTCCTCTTCATGGTGCAGCTATCAAAGGTGACATTGATGTCATACAATTTCTCGTTGAGCAAGGATCTGATGTGAAAATGTCTAATGGCAATGGTTGGACACCATTCAATGCTGCAGTTCAAGTTGGCAATCTAGAAGCTGTCAAATATCTTCTGACGCAAGGTGTGACTCAGAACACATATGACGGAATGACACCACTCTATGCAGCAGCATACTTTGGTCATTTAGATATGGTCAAGTTGTTCATTTCCAAAGGAGCACATTCCAATGAGAAAAATGACAATGGGAGCCATCCATTACACGGGGCAGCTATCAAAGGCGACATTGATGTGATACAATATCTCATTGAGCAAGGATCTGATGTGAAAATGTCTAATGGCAATGGTTGGACTCCATTCAATGCTGCAGTTCAATATGGTCATCTAGAAGCTGTCAAATATCTTCTGACGCAAGGTGTGACTCAGAACAGATATGACGGAATGACACCTATATATGCTGCAGCAAAACATGGTCATTTAGATGTGGTCAAGTTCTTCATTTCCAAAGGAGCTGATTCGAACGAGAAAAATGACAATGGGAGGATTCCTCTCCACGGTGCAGCTATCAAAGGAGACATTGGTGTGATACAATATCTTGTTCAGCAAGGATCTGATGTGAACAAGGCTGATACAAAGGGTTGGACACCATTCAATGCTGCAGTTCAATATGGTCATCTAGAAGCTGTCAAATATCTTCTGACGCAAGGTGTGACTCAGAACAGATATGACGGAATGACACCACTCTATGCAGCAGCATACTTTGGTCATTTACATATGGTCAAGTTCTTCATTTCCAAAGGGGCTGATTCGAACGAGAAAAGTGACAATGGGAGCAATCCATTACACGGGGCAGCTATCAAAGGCGACATTGATGTGATACAATATCTCGTTAAGCAAGGATCTGATGTGAAAATGTCTAATGGCAATGGTTGGACACCATTCGATGCTGCAGTTCAAGTTGGCAATCTAGAAGCTGTCAAATATCTTCTGACGCAAGGTGTGACTCAGAACACAAATGACGGAATGACACCTATATATGCTACAGCAGAATTTGGTCATTTAGATATGGTCAAGTTCCTCATTTCCAAAGGAGCCGATGTAAACGAGACAAATGACAATGGGAGGATTCCTGTCCATGGTGCAGCTATCAAAGGAGACATTGGTGTGATGCAATATCTTGTTCAGCAAGGATCTGATGTGAACAAGGCTGATAAAAAGGGTTGGACACCATTCAATGTTGCAGTTCAGTATGGTCATCTAGAAGCTGTCAAATATCTCCAGACTCAAGGTGTGATTCAGAACAGATGTGACGGAATGACACCACTCTATGCAGCAGCATACTTTGGTCATTTAGCTATGGTCAAGTTCTTCATTTCCAAAGGAGCTGACGTGAATGAGACAAATGACGATGGGAGGATTCCTCTCCACGGTGCAGCTATCAAAAGAGACATTGGTGTGATACAATATCTTGTTCAGCAAGGATCTGACGTGAACAAGGCTGATACAAAGGGTTGGACACCATTCAATGCTGCAGTTCAATATGGTCATCTAGAAGCTGTCAAATACCTCCAGACTCAAGGTGTGAATGAGAACAGATGTGACGGAATGACACCATTTTGCCCCGCATCAGAATTTGGTCATTTAGAGATCCTCAAATTCTTCATTTCTAAAGGAGCTGACGTGAACGAGACAAATGATAATGGCAGAATTCCTCTCCACGGCGCAGCTAAAAAGGGTGAAGTAAATGTAATGCGATATCTCGTTCAGCAAGGATCTGATGTGAACAATCCACTCTACATGGCATCACGATATGGCCATTTAGATATCGTCAAATTCTTGGTTTCTAAAGGAGCTGATGTAAACGAGGAACATGACAATGGGAGGACTCCTCTCCACGGCGCAGCTATAAAAGGTGACATTGAGGTGATACAATATCTCATTGAGCAAGGATCTGATGTGAACAAGGCTGATGCCATAGGTTGGACACCATTCAATGCCGCAGTTCAGTATGGTCATATAAAAGCTGTGAAATATCTCCAGAATCAAGGTGTGACTGAGAATAGATATGACGGAATGAAACCACTATATGCTGCAGCCCAATTTGGTCATTTAGATGTCGTCAAGTTCTTTATTTCTAAAGGAGCGGATGTGAACGAGGAACATGACCGAGGAATGACCCCTCTCCATGGTGCAGCTTCAAGGGGGCATGTGAAAGTCATGGAATATCTCTTTCACCAAGGATCTGATATAAACAAGGCTGATGTCAATGGTTGGACACCATTTAATGCTGCTATTCAAAATGGCCATCTAGATGCTGTCAAATATCTCCACTCTCAAGGTGTAAAGGAGAACAGATATAATGGAACGACCCCACTTTACACCGCATCATACTTTGGTCATTTAAAAATCGTCAAATTCTTCATTTCTAAAGGAGCTGACGTGAACGAGACAAATGACAATGGCAGAATTCCTCTCCACGGCGCAGCTAAAAAAGGTGAAATTGATGTGATGCGATATCTCGTTCAGCAAGGATCTGATGTGAACAAGGCTGATACCGAGGGTTGGACACCATTCAATGCTGCCGTTGGATGTGGCCGTCTCAACGCAGTTAGATATCTCGAGACTAAAGGTGTGAATGAAAATAAATATAATGGAATGAACCCACTCTACATGGCATCACGATATGGCCATTTAGATATCGTCAAATTCTTGGTTTCTAAAGGAGCTGATGTAAACGAGGAACATGACAATGGGAGGATTCCTCTCCACGGCGCAGCTATAAAAGGTGACATTGAGGTGATGCAATATCTCATTGAGCAAGGATCTGATGTGAACAAGGCTGATGCCATAGGTTGGACACCATTCAATGCCGCAGTTCAATGTGGAAATCTAGATGCTGTAAAATATCTCCAGACTCAATACGTGACGGATAACAGATTTGGCGGAGTGACCGCCCTTTACGCCGCAGCACACTCTGGTCATTTAGAGATCCTCAGATTCTTCATTTATAAAGGAGCTGACGTGAACGAGACAAATGACAATGGCAGAATTCCTCTCCACGGCGCAGCTAAAAAAGGTGAAATTGATGTGATACGATATCTCGTCGAGCAAGGATCTGATGTGAACAAGGGTGATACCGAGGGTTGGACACCATTCAATGCTGCAATTCAATATGGTCATCTAAAAGCTGTGAAATATCTCCAGACTCAAGGTGTGATTGAGAACAGATGTGACGGAATGACACCACTTTATGCTGCAGCTCAATTTGGTCATTTAGATATGGTCAGATTCTTTATTTCTAAAGGAGCGGATGTGAACGAGGAACATGACCGAGGAATGATCCCCCTCCATGGTGCAGCTTCAAGGGGGCATGTGAAAGTCATGGAGTATCTCATTCACCAAGGATCTGATGTGAATAAGGCTAATGCCAAGGGTTGGACACCTTTCAATGCGGCTGTTGAATATGGCCATCTCGAAGCTGTCAAATATCTCCAGACTGAAGGTGTGATTGAGAACAGATATAACGGGCTGACCCCACTCTATTTGGCAGCACGCTGCGGTCTTTTAGATGTCGTCAAATTTTTCATTTCTAAAGGAGCTGACGTGAACGAGAAATGTGAGCTCGGTCAGATTCCTCTTCATGGTGCAGCAATCAATGGTGACATTGACGTGATACGATACCTCGTTCAGCAAGGATCTGATGTGAACAAGGCTGATGTTGAGGGCTCAACCCCATTCCATGCTGCTGTTCAATGTGGTCATCTAGAAGCTGTGAAATATCTCAAAATTCATGATGTTAGAGAAAATAGATGTGCTGGGTTGACTCCACTCTATGCTGCAGCACAATTTGGTCATTTAGATATCGTCAATTTCTTAATTTCTAAAGGAGCTGATGTAAAGGAAGAAAATGACAATGGGAGAATTCCTCTCCATGGTGCAGCTTGTGGGGGTCACATGGAAGTCACGCAAGATCTCATTCAAAATGGATCTAAGGTCAATCACCAAGATTATAGCGGCTGGACGTCATTACATGCTGCGGTTCGCAATGGTCATTCAGAGGTTGTCACACTTCTAATGGTGAATGGTGCCCATGCAACCACATTCAAAAGTTTGTCCCCACTTTGCAACGCAGCACAATACGGCCATGTCGACGAGGTAAAACACCTAGTTTCAGAAGGGTACAATGTCAGTGAGGAAAGTGAATGTGTCCAATCCCCTCTCTATGCCGCAAGCTTTACTGATAATATGGATCTCGAGAAATACATAGTTCGGCAAAATTCGAATGTTAATGAGCAAAATATAGATGGATGGACACCAATCTATGCTGCTGCTCAAGAAGGACATATCGACATTGTAAAATATCTTGCATCCAATGGAGCAGACATACCAGTGAGGGACAAGGGTGGTTTATCACCGCTTCAAGCAGCTACAAATGGTAACCATTCACATATAGTGGAGTATCTTATCATCCACAGTGGCGACGCATCTTATGAAGATACATTTATTCCTATTGCCGGAAATCTTACTAGAGATTCACGATGTGCCACAAAAGAAAGCTTTGGGATCGAAGGGTCAAGCGAAGGAAAGTTTCCTGGCCAACAAAGGAAGCCTGTTCCGAAATGTATTGAACCGGTACAACCTCCTGAATGTGAAAACAATATTGGTGAAACACAATGTCCTCACAAAGGAATATCAGCTCTGAAGTATCCAGCCCAATATCCTAATGAGAAATACATTAGTACATCTAATTGGCCGGAAGACAAGGGATCCAGTGATCTAGATTCAACCCAGGGCTTTAATGAAAATAAGTCATGTCCCCTGGTGAATGAGAACGACTGCCCTGTATTAAATGCTGCTTCGAGTGGAACCCCTGCATTCCCCTCGAAGTATCACTCGGAGATTTACGAGAACCAGTTCCTTTATTCAACCCCGAAATGTTCAGAGAGGAGCGTACAATTCTCAACTGCAGAAGCAATTGAAAATTCCAAAGACCTAACGCCGATGGGACGGTTACACAAATATGCCGACAAAGAGAACACCATAAAAATGTGCACGGACCATCATCCAAATATCTCACTGAATGGATCTCAGAAATGTAACAGATTTGACCAATCCCTCCCCTATCAGAAACAGAAGGATGATCCGGATGCTGTAACACAAACAAGCTGTCGAGCATCATTGAAAGTAAGTTATCATTCATTGTCGATCTCTTACAAGAATGGAAGAAAAGAATTTTTTAACCATAAAGATCCATTACGATTATTTAATCATGTCATGTCACCGAAAATTATATCAATATGTCGATATGTAAGGCCATATCACTCGACTTGTCGACTTTTATCAATTTTGATAAGCCATCTTGTCGACATAAGGAGATAAATCATCTTACCATGTCGACTTAAAAAAAAACATATATGTCGGCATGGCGAAATACAAATATAAGAAATGGACTACCTAAAAATAAATGTTCTCATGTCCATGATGACGAGAGCATTTTAACAGTCATCAGTTTGAGCTAACCATTTTAGGTCGTCTTTGTGGCAAATACCTTTCGAGAAATAACTTGGTAAGACGATTGATATCACTATGAGGACGTGTATTATTTCAACTTGATCTCGCCACATTGTTACTTTATAACTTTAAAACCATATTATCCTGAAAAAGCCATTCAATATGCAGCTGGAAAATAACTGATCCTTTGACGATTAAAATATAATCAGAAATATATCCGACTCATTTTTGTCTTGTAAGGGCAGCATTGGTTTTGGAGCTAGAAAATTAATCATCGACCTTTTTAACGAATGGGCATACACGTAAATTGTTGCTTTTGAATCGTCAAATATCAAAATTTATATTTGTAATCAAGTTCTTGTAACTACCAACATACTGTGAGCACAATAAATATTTATATACTGTTTCTATCGTGATCCTTTATTTTTGACAGGAAGCGTGTTCACCAACGAAGCCTGGAAATTATGTACGAATGAAAGAAACTCAATCAAGATCCATCAGAAGGTAATAGTGAATAAATTTCGCTTCTTTCAGTAAAACTCAAACATTCAGTCAATAAAGAGAATTCCTGTAATAGCTGTAATATGAAATAACTTTTTGACATATTTGCTGTTGGTTGTTCATAAGCTGATTTTAAATACGAATGCACGATTACGTTAAGTACAAGACAATTCACAGATTATATAAATAGGGATTATTGATGAGATTGTGGATTCGTGGCATTACACGACATTCAAATACACTATAGCACGACCTTTAAAATAAATTGTCAACTTTACAATTATATTTCAGCGTCGTTGGAGAAAGTCTACAGGCTGGCGTTAATCAAAGGTTGTACGAACACAATGATTTCTTGATAGAAAAACGTTCGTCAAACCTCGAGGTAAGGAAGTTATTGTGTTGACAATCATAACATACGGATTGCATTGGCTAACTTCATTAAGAAGTTTTGTAGAAGCTAGTGATAATAATGTTTTAATTTGGATTGAGTGGAATAAAATAGTTCTTTAAAATTACAATGAATGTCGTATTATCCACGACGTAGTCGGTAATTATTATGACGGAGTGTGTGATTAAACTAGCACTGCTCAGTCTTCTAAAATGAAAACATGTATTGTTTACATAGGTGCTACTACTACGAATGTGACTTTAACTTTATTTTAAAAAAAAGTATATTCTATATCATGTTTTTTATTCATTCAGTTGTATGCTGTTTCTAAAGTTTAATGAACAGAATTTGTCCGAACCACTGGCGTAAATCCAATCGCGCTTTCTATTCATCAGGGGGGGGGGGGATGGCGCTTTGTATTTTTATGTAATATCTCCCCTCCCCCTGATGAATAGCATTCTTTACGGACGTACGCCAATGGTCCGAACTATTATAGTTATTGAAATATGAAGCGTTTTGTTTTTTTTTTGGTAAATAATGTTTGTTCGATTTTTTTTTTTTTTTTTTTTTTTTTTTTTTTTTTTTTTTTTTTTTTTTTTTTTTTTTTTTTTAATATTTTTTTTTTAGAATAAACGTAAACATGTGAATGGTTTACGTTCTTCACCTCTGGTTTTCGTGAAAAACTTTCTCCGGATGATCGTCGTAATAGCCATCCTTCTAGCAGGTTGTCCGGTTCTGGTAGCGGGTAGCAGTAGCACTCAACCAATAACACTTCAAGCTGGCAAGACTGGTGTAATCCCATTTCATTTGTCATTTCCCCAAGATGACACATCCCAAGTCTCTCCATATTTCACTCTTCGGTTTGAATCAAAGCAACGTCCTTTCTGTATAAACGGAGACTATGATATTAACGGCTTTAAGAATCCAGCTCAATCTCCAAGATTCACTACCTCAGTAGGTAAGGTCGGCACATCCCTCTGCGTCAATCTGACTGTAGATACAGTTGATACTCTAGATGAAGATGTGTACGTTTTAACAGTTATGCATCCTAGTAGACAAGGCGTGTTAGTACAACAGGTTAGGAAAGAGGTAATGGTACAAATCCCTCCGGGGGCAGCTAAATGCTTCATTACTTTAGGTGAAAGCACTGATTATCAATACGAAGTACACTGCCAGGCTACAACTGGAAGTGTACCAACGACTCTCACATGTTACCAGAATAGTCGGAAGATTACCGTCAGAGGTGATATTGAAAGCAATAGCTTGATTACTAAGGGAATATTCATGCTACCCGATAACATCCACTTCTCTTGTTGTTCACATGATGTAACCGTTGACGTCAGTGAAGCGTTGTGCATCGACTTTGAGTGGCCACCTCGGAATAAGGCAACCGTTAGAACTCATGTTAGTCCTAGCAATGCACCCAGTCCATCTTCCAGTGCAGAAACTAGCAGATCAGCTGCTAGCACTGTTCCAACTACTGAGCCCACTGAATCCTCGTACCCATTCCATATGGAATCGGGAACATGTAAGCAATGTAAGCCTTGTATTGTTTTGTCTTCTATGCTCTTAGCCATTTATCTGGTATCTTTTGTTGTAGTCTAGATAACACAGAGAATTCACAATTGGTCAGATTGAAGTTTTATTTTTTTGCTCCCTTGAAATATGAAATGTGTATATTTAAATGTAAAATGGGTTGTGAGAGTATACATTGTGATAGGACTTTGTGGCTAAGTAAGTTTGTGTGTTTGGGGTTGATGGAATTTTGTTGTTAGTATTGCATCTTTAGCATGATCAAACGAGTATTTTTGTGATCAATCCGAATGAATATCTGAACTTTTTGAATTAACGGCTTGAAAAAGAATTCTTTAAATAAAGGGCATTGACTACCTTCTTCAATAATACAGTGTATAATCTTCTCGGTAAATATAATACAACGCCGTAATCATGGTGATGAAATGTAGATTTACTAATTTAAAGCCAATACAATACAGCATTCTTGTATAGGACCAGCCCAAGTCTCCAACTACTAAAATCTACCCAGATTCCCAACCCATAATGCAACACTCTAATTAGTATAATCTTATAATCTAGGCCCTCTTGAATGAAAACTCACTAATTTACTAAGTGCATTTATACCGCGATAGCAAAACAAGTACTTAAACCCTCAAAACATTTTAGTTTCCTTATACAAATAAAACTATATGTTAGTATATTCAGTGTATAAATAGTTATCTCAAAGTGTATATATTTATAACACATAATAAATGAGAGTGTTGGTCAGTCTGATGTCGCTTTTAAAGATGTGCTTTATACATCTGTGCTGTTATTAGAAATAAGGAGATGCTTAAATTCGGCAGTGTGTTGTCCATATTTTGTATGTTGCATAAAAATGTGAATCAGGTGTATTGTGACTCTCATTATCATAATTATTGAAGTTTACCTTTGCTCAGTACGATTTGTTATGAATTTGGATTTTTTATTTTGTTTTTAATTTCAAAGTGCGCTCTATTCTGCCTATGAAGAATACCTCAACAAGGACTTGTCAATGTTTATGCATTTTACTTATTATGGTACAGGTTCATATTGTGTAAAAGAAAAAAAAAGCAAATCTCGTGAATTATAGCTCCTTTTTGAGGACATCCTTTGATTAATACATTTGTGGTTTTAAAAAAATTGCACTTTTATGTAATATCAAATGTAAATCTCTTGTTCTACTTCATCGTTCCTGGTCGCACTATTATGTCCATGTAAAATTAGAATTAGATGGCGTAATTTTTGATGATATTTTTGAAATTTCTTACAAATATATTGAGGGAAAAAAATCTGTCACTGGGTGTTTCGGATGGTATGCATGAACGTGATTATATCTGCATAGACTAGAAAATGACAATCGAAAGCTAACTGTTTGCTTCAAACATTTAAAACTTTAAAAACATTTTAAAAACATTTTGAACAAAAAAGCATTTTACGTCACATGTAACAAGGCCTCCTCGTCATGTACGAATCTTTAAAGACATGAAAGTTAATTGTTTATAGGTAATATTTCTTCAAAATTGACAATTTTTGAGGTGTATTTTTTTTCTTCACTGAACAGAAGTTTATAATTCAGCGTACAAAACATAAATACGGAGTTTAGAAATTATTCTTCTTTTTGTTTAATGTGTATATGATATCGTCTTTTTCATATACATATGAGTTTTATATGATATACCACCATATTCAATACAATTGATCTTGCTTTATGTCTAGCAAAACAAAAATGGCGTTTGAATTGTAAAACATGTTTATTTTCTAGCATACCAAAATAGCAAATGACATTATGTGGTTGTGTACCCTCACCCGTCAAAAGTATAGCGACATATCTAAGAATTCGAGCATTTTTATTAACAAGTATTTTACATGTCATTAGAATTCATATGCCCAGAGTATTGTCGACAATATTTGTAAATTTAGATTTTTTTTCTTCTTCTTTCTTTTGTGTTTATATCTTTTAAAAAAGTCATATTGTCATGTTACATTTTTATGGAAATGAAGTGAACAAATTCGTCTTTGCTGTTGGTTTTATATGTATCTACATATCTATAAACAATATAGCAATAGAGAGAAAATGGAAGTTTTCAAACTGGATGCAAAAGCAGAAAAATTAATTTCAAGTTGGTTCCGACGATAGTAACACACGCAACTGCATCTGCTGGACACTTTGATGAAATGTGTCATAAAAGATATGTACATGTTTATCTCGTATAAAGCCTTTCACGTGATGCTTTTGTTCACTTTTTAACTTTTGTTTTTACACTATATATGATTTTTAATACGTGTATACTATACGACAATTTCAATAGCTATATACTGTATGTCAGCATAATTGCCGTATTCTATTTTCGTGGGTAACAACAATATTTTAACTGTTTTTAGAGTATTAAGTATATACACTAATGAGATCAATTGTAGAACGTATTCGCTATTCATGTTGATATATTGTTCTGTAGGCCTACATGTCGAGTACTTCGCTTATTGCATTATAATATGACACTTTGTTTGCCCTGCATGTATGTACTTATGAAAATATAGGCATTCTGTATACATTTTGTAAATTTTATATGAAAACAATTATATATTTGCTTATTTCACAGAAATATAAGAACTTTATTGACAAACTAGTTTCAGCTGCACGCTTTATAAATATTCTTTTAGTAATCAAAGATACATTAATGTTCAGTACAGGACCAATTAATTTTATTTTAGTTTTGACTATTTAATCACGGCAAACTCACAACACCCAAGAAGACTATTTTTCAGCACGTCCGATATCTTGTAGACTGTATTTTGTCAGAGATTGGCTTGTTTCACATAAATGTATATGTGTCACAGCATACATATTTTGCAGTACGCCATATAAAGAATATTCAGTGTTTTATATGTGCATGTTTACCTGTTATTGTATATATATATATATATATATATATATATATATATATATATATATATATATATATATATATCTTTTCAAATTTGATATCTATATCTTACATGTATTTTTTAGAAAAAAAAGGAAAATAAATCGGTATCATGGAAATCATTCTACTGTATTATATGATTGTAAAAATAACGCTGCAATTTACTGTCAAAATAATTGGTCTTTTCATATACCGTTCGTTTTTAACTCCTGTATTGAACCGTTTATATTCATGTTTACATGTTTTTGAATACTCAATATATACACATTCAATAGAAACATAGATTCAAAATATATTAACGGTATATTATATTTCAAGTAGGTGGATTGTTTTGTTGTTGTTGTTGTTTTTTTTTGTCTTTTAATGATGATATCTTGCGATAACAATGTATTTGGCTTTAATAAACTTATGTGTTAATGTATTTTGTCAATTTCAATTTTATTTTCAATACTTGCTTATTGTCCTACTACTATTGTATATTTTTAATTACACGCAGACTAATGGGAATGTTACGTTTCCTCGTAGATAGAGCAATATGCCTATTGACCATAAGTGTAAAAACCTCATTCACAACATGCATTTACATCAGACATAATACTGTTTAGAAAAGGATGTAATAACTAGTTTAAGACTGCAATTTACGGTTTTTATTCATCTTCATAAGTTGAAGTATAGTCATTACATAAAATTTTAAGAGAAAAAATGTTGAAGATAAACTTATTCGGTTTATCGACTTTCATAATAAACTTCTATATTATTCTAAAAATGCATTGTTTCTAAAAGTACATAATTATATTAATGTAAATATAACTTTTCAATACTATATAGCGCATTGCAGTTGTTGGTTTGCATGTAACCTAGTTAACCGTACCTTTAGGATTCTTTCATAGCATCCCTTTAACAACTACTCTCTCCAAAGGTTTACTAAGGGGATGTCAGTATTTAGCAAATGATAAATATTACTTATAAACTTGTTTATTCCGATTGTAAATTACCATTTTGTTCATAAATTATATTCAACAACAAAAAATCAACAGCTGACTGAGTTAGTCTATCGAATTTCAAGATTGAGGTATTAATTTTCTGGGGGAAAAAATGAATTCGCTTGATCAAGCGTGTGTGATAATGTAAATGCGTAGTTTGTCAATTTCATGTTTATCATTATAAGCTCTTTATTGTATTGCTCTTCTTTTTTGCATTGCATGCAGATTTACGATAAAACAAGAATAACTCCCAATTTACATATTGTATTAGAAATTTACTTGTTTTACATAAATATATTACTGTCACATCATATTTAGCAATACGCCCTATTTAGAATATCCAGTTTTTTATATGTATAAGTTGTTATTATAAATATATACATCTATTCCCAAACTCAATATTAATGTTTTACATATATTTTTGAAGAATTGTTTTACATATATTTTTGAAGAATAGAATTGGCATCATAGTAAGTATTCTACTTTACGTTTTGTTTCATTATACACAATGTAGTGATTTACTGTCAGAAAAATTGGTTTGTTTCATATACTGTTCGTGTATAATCAGATAAACGCAGAATGTGTTTAACTGTTGCCATTAACCGTTTTTTTTTAATAGTCATTACATCCTGGCCTTTTGTAATACTTAGTATATACACATTCGATAGATACATATATCCAGAATATATAAATGGTTTATATCATTATAAGTAATTATATCGCTTTTTATGATAATAGCTTGGATACCAATATGTGAATTGATACGTTTCGTTTTGTTAAAACTTGTGCGTTAATGTAATTTGTAATTCAAAAATAAGATGCTTATTTTTTAACTGTCATATGTTTTTAATTTTCACGCATGGGTATAACTTATCCTCGTATATAGAGCAACTTGGCCTATTCAATATATCAAAAAATATGTAAATATGAAATATAGCAGAGAGTATATTGTTTAGAAAGGATAGAATGATAAATGGTTTATCATGACTGATATGTACCGTTTTATTCGTCATGTTTAAGTAGAGCCAGCACAAACATTTTTTAAGAAAAAGACTGTAGAACATATACATGATAAAGTGATTGGGTCCATCGACCTTCCTAATAGATTTCGATATTATTCTGAAAATGCACTTCTTTTTTTCAAACATAATTATATGATAGTGTACGTATAACAAGACCATATGGCGTAGTGCAGTTGTAACTTAATTGACAGTACCTTTAGGCTCCTTTCATAGCATAGCGTTCACAACCACTCACTCCAGATAGTTTTTCTTAGGAGATGTCAATGTTTAGGAGATGGTAAACTAAAATTAATTAAATTGTTTGTTCAGATCGTAAATTACCATTTGTTCATATATTTACATGTTTTAAGACTCCTTATTAAAAACAAATACTAGAGCAATTCTGTCGGCAAAAGCTGGCTAAGTGAGTTATTCGACTCTTATGGTTTATGTAACATTATTCTGGAAAAAAAAATACGAATTCCATTTTATGAAGCGTGTAAAATAATGTATTTTTATTTCTATATTCTCATGCATGTTTAACATTTCAAATTTTGCTTATTTCTGTTTCTCTTATTTTTGCATTACATGCAGACTTATTTGTATACATTACCTATGCCCTCAATTTACTCATTGTTTTATATCCGAAACATTATGTCATATAATTGAAGTACAGTTACAGCATACATATTTAGCAGTGAGACCTATAAAAAAATATCTTCAGTATTTTGGAGTTTAGAAAAGCATTAGTTTAAGCATTTTTTTATCATTTATCTTGACATATTTTAGTAGACTTAGTATAATTATACACATTAAAGAAAAAATGGTAAAACCTATACACGCAACGTCAATAGTTCATCGACTTTTATGATAAATTGTATGATGATAATTAATATTTAGATTTATAACATATATTATGAAAACTAAAAGAATAAAAGTTTCCTTGAAAATCCTAATTTATATTGCTTTCAAGGTTATAGAAGTATACACCCTTAGGTCAATTTGCCCTCAAATTTAGAAACAATCAGCATATTGTCCATAAGTATACAAATTAAACAGCTAACCATTTTTATTCATTTTGAAATGTTCTAGTAAACTATGTTTAAACAGATTCGAGTGATAAATGCTATAACATAACACGTTTAACACTGATGCTTATTATGCATTTTGTTTCATGAAACGCATGTTATGGGGAAAATACATAAGCTATGTGTAATGATGAGCTTTACAATTACCGCTTGTGTAGTATTTATTCAGTAGCATGTTTTTACGAATAAAACTCTTTCTTTTACCTTTACTCTTTGATGGCACTCTAATATGCGTAGTGAGTAATGATGTTGTTTTCCAACATTCTGTCAAAATGTGTAACTGTTTTAAAGTAAGCTTTGAGATTATTCATTTCATAAAACTAATAATAATTGGATAATTCGTTTAATAATTGGATAATTCCAAACGTTGTAAAGAGTCGTGATGTTAACCATAAACATGTGTGTTTAAAGGGTGATTATTTGTATTAAGGCAATGTTTGCAATGATATGCTTGTAACCAAATCTGTCAGTGTAGGAAATCCACGCTAATGCGAGATCCACGATTTTCACGCTAAATCGTGATCAAGATTCAGAATCGATCCCTGTTCTACCACAAGCCGTCCTTGACGATGCGAGCTCTTATACACGCAAACCCTACGAGAGTGTACAGAAAGCAAACGGATCAAAGGTGTGACTCAGAAAATGACGGAATGACACTATATATGTTACAGCAGATTTGGTCATTTAGATATGGTCCAAGTTCTCATTTCCAAAGAGGCCGAATGTAAACCGAGAACAATGACAATGGGAGGATTCCTGTCCATGGTGCAGCTATCAAAAAGGAGACATTGTGATCGTGCAATTCTTGCTTCTAGCAAGGATCTGATGTGCAAAGGCTGATAGAACTGAAAGGGTGGAACACACGTCGTCCGCCACACATTCAACATGAATTGCACGCGTTCCAGGGATGATCGAGTCACTCGAAGCCTCTGTCAATATATCCAGACTCAAGGTGTGACATATCAGAACAGATGTACCGAGAATGACACCAGCTCTTGGCAGACAGCATACTTTGGTCATTTAAGCTATGGTAAGTTCTTCATTTCAAAAGGAGTGACCGTGAATGAGACCAAATGACGGATGGGCAGGCAATTCCTACTCCAGCGGATGCAGCTTCAAAGAGACCATTGGTGTGATACAGATATCTTGTTGCGATCAAAGGATCTGACTGAACAAAGGCTGATCACAAGGGTTGGACACATTCAATGCTGAGTTCAATAGGTACATGAGTACCTAGAAAAG
This sequence comes from Paracentrotus lividus, assembly GCA_940671915.1. NCBI lineage: Eukaryota > Metazoa > Echinodermata > Echinoidea > Camarodonta > Echinidae > Paracentrotus > Paracentrotus lividus. The sequence continues at coordinate 52,571 of CALNVZ010001532.1, forward strand.
ATGTCAATACATCAACTAAAGTGATTGAATGAAACAGATGATGACGGATGAACCATTTGCCCGCGCAATCACGACATTTGGTCATTTAGAGATCCTCAAAGATCTTCATATGTCTAAAGGAGCCGACTGAAGAGACAAATGCAAACCATGGCAGAATTCCCTCTCACCAGGCAGCTAAAAAGTTGTGAAGTAATGGTCATGCGATTCTCGTTCACGCAAGGCTCTGATGTGAACAATCCACTCTTACATGCATCCACATACATCGGCCATTTAGATATTCGTACAATTCTTGGTTTTCTAAAGACTGATGTAAACGAGGAACATGAAATCGGAGGACTCTCTCCACGAGCGCAGCAATAAAAGGTGACATTGGGGTGATACAAATAATTCATTGAGCAAAAGGATCTGAATGTGAACAAGGCTGATGCCATATACCAGAGGTTGGAACACATTCAACTGCCGCAGTTCAGTATGGCTCATTATAAAGCTGTGAGAATATATCCCCAGAATAAGGTGTGAGCTGAGAATCAGAATGACACCGCGAATGAACACCCACTATAAATGCTGCACGCCCATTTGTCATTTAGACTAGTGTCAAAGTTCTTTATTGCTCTAGGAGCGGATGTGAAAACGATGGAACATCGACCGAGGAAATGAACCTTCTCATGGTGGCAGCTTCAAAGGGGCATGTGAAGTCCATGGAAATCTCTTCACCAGATCTGATATAAACAAACGGCTGATGTCAATAGGTTGGAACCACCATTATAATGCTCTATTCCCAAAATGGCCATCTAGATGCTGTCAAAATCTCCACTCTGCAAGGTGTATAAAGGAGAAAGATATAAATGGAACGACCCGCAATTAACACCGATCATACTTTGGTCATTTAAAATAGTGCATCTTCATTTCTAAGGAGCCAGACACGTGAACGAAGACAAATGACAATGGAGAATTCATCTCACGGCGCAAGCTAAAAAAGAGTGAAATTGGATGTGATCCGCATATTCTTCGTATCAGACAAGGATCATGATGTGAAAGGTGATACCGAGGGTTGGAAACACATTCCAATGCTGCCAGTTGAGAATTGTGGCCGTCATCAACGCAGTTAGATTCTCGAAGACTAACAGGTGTGACATGAAAATAAAATATATCGGATGAACCTCTAGGCATGGCATCACGATCATGGCCTCTTAGATTACGTCAAATTCTTGGTTTCTAAAGGAGCTTGCAATGTAAAGAGGAACAACTGAACAATCGGCAAAAGGATTCCTCATCACACGGCGTGCAGCTATATAAGGTGACATTGAGGTGATGCAATATCAATAATTTGAGCAGGATCTGATGTGAAACAAGGCGATACCATACTGTTAGGACACCATTCCAGTCGCCCAGCAGTTCATATTGGCAAATCTACGATGTGTAAAATATCTTCAGCACTCAATAGTGAGGAATAGACAGATTTCGGCGGAGTGACGCCTTTACGCCGCAGCACACTCTGGGTCATTTAAGATCTCAGATTCTTCATTTAATAAGGAGCTGACGTGAAGAGACAACATCACAATGGCAGAATTCTCTCCAACGCGAGCAAGCGGCAGTAAAAAGTGAAATTGATGATGATACGATATTCGTCGAGGCAGATCCTAGATGTGAAAAGGGTGATACCGAGGGTTGGAACCATTCAAATGCTGACAATTCGATATGGTATCCTAACAAGCGTGAAATATCTCCAACTCAAGGTGGATTGAGAACAGATGATGACGGAATTGACCCACTTATTTGCTGGCAGCTCAATTTGGTCATCTTAGATATGGTAGATTCATTTATTTCCTAAAGGAGCCGGATGTGAACAGAGGAACATGAGCGAGGAATGATCCCTCCATGGTGCAGCTTCAGGGGCATGTGAAAGTCACTCAAAGGAGATGATCCAATTTCACCAAGGAATACTGATGTGAATATAGGCTTGCCAAGGGTTTGGACACTTTCAATGCGGCTGTTGAATATGGCATCTCGAAGTGTAATTATCTCCAGATAGAAGGTGTGGTTGAACCAGAATATAAGGGCCTGCACCCCAATCTGATTTGGCAGCAACGCTGCGGTCTCTGTAGACTGTCGTCTAAATTTTTCATTTCTAAAGGAGCTGACGTGACGAGAAATGTGAAAGCTCGGTCAGATTTTCTTATGGTGAGCAATAAATGGTGACATTTGCGTTGATACGATAGCTGTGTCGTTCAGCAAGAGATCCTGATTGAACAAGGCTGATGTTGAGACAGGCTCAACCCCATTCATGCCTGCTGTTTACAACTTCAGTGGTCATCCTAGAAGCTGTGAATATCTCAATCATATGTTAGAGAAAATAGATGTGCTGGGCTTGAATCACTCTATGCTGCACAGCACGATTTGGTATTTAGATATCGTCATTTCTTAATTTCTAAAAGGAGCTGAACTGTAAAAGGAAGAAACCATGACGAATGGGAGAATTCCTCTCCTGGTGCAGTTTGGGGGCACATGGAAGTCACGCAAGATTCATTCAAAATGGATCTAAGTCATCACGCATAGATTATAGCGCGGGCTGGACGTCCTTTACATGCTCGCGGTTCGCAACTGGTCATATCAGAAGGTTGATCACACTTCTAATGGTAGAATGGTGCCCCCATCGCACAAATTCAACTAAAGTTTGTCCCCCCATTTGCAACGCCAGCACAATCCGGCCAAGTGTCGACGAGGTAAAACCATAAGTATTCTAAGCAGGGTACAATGTCAGTGAGGAAGTGAACTGTGTCCAATCACATCTCTTGGCCGCAAGCTTTACTGAATAATATGTGATCTCGAGAAAAATACATAGTATCGCAAATTCGAATGTTATGAGCAAATATAGATGGACATGAACATCTATGCTGCTGCTAGAGGACATATCCGACGATTGTAAAATATCTTGATCCAAATGGAGCAGACATACCAGTGAGGGACAGGGTGGTTTATCACCGCTTCAAGCAGCTACAAATGGTAAATTTCACCTATAGTGGAGTATCTTAATCATCCACGTGGCGACGCATCTTATGAAGACTACATTTAATTCCTATTGCCGGACAATCTACTAGAGATTCACGATGTCCACAAAAGAAAGTTTTGGGATCCGAAGGGTGCAAGCGAAGGAAAGGTTTCCTGGCCAACAAAGGAAGCCTGTTCGAATGTTGGAAACCGGTACAAAACCTCCTGAAATGTTGAAAACAATATTGGTGAAACCACAATGTCTCAACAAACGGAATATCAGCTCTGAAGTATCCAGCCAATATCTATGGTTTAGTAACTCTAATTGGCCGGAGACAAGGGATCCAGGTGATCTAGATTCAACCCAGGGCTTTAATGAATAATCAAGTCGATGTCCTGGTGAATGAGAATCGACTGCCTGTATTAAATGCTGCTTCGAGTGGAACCCTGCATCCCCTCGAAGTTCACTCGGAGATTTACGAGAACGCAGTTCCTTTATTCAACCCCGAAATGTTCAGGAGGAGGAGCGTAACAATTTATCTGCGGCAATTGAAATTCAAAGACCTACGCCGGATGGGACGGTTACACAAATATGCGCGCAGAGACACCATAAAATGTGCACGGACGCATCAATCCCAAATAATACTCCATGAATGGATCTCAGAAAATGTACAGATTTCCCAATCCTCCCTATCAGAAACTAGAGATGATCCGGATGCTGTAACAAAACAAGGCTTGTCGAGCATCTTGAAAGTAAGTTATCATTTCATTGTCGATCTCTTACAAGAATGGAAGAAGAATTTTTTAACCTGTTCTTAGATTATTTAACATTGTCTGTCACGAAATTATATCAATATGTCGATATGTAGGCCATATCACTGACTTGTCGACTTTTAATCATTTTGATAAGCCATCTTGTCGACATAAGGAGATAAATTCATCTTACCAATGGTCGATTAAAAAACATATATGTCGCAATGGCGAAATACTAATAAACGAAATGGACTACCTAAATAAATGTTCTCAGTCCTGATGACGGAGATTTTACAAGTCATTCAGTTTGAGCTAAACGCATTTTAGGTCGTCTTTGATGGCAAAATACCTTTCGAGAGAAAATAAATAACTTTGGTAAGACGATTGATACACTATGAGGACGTGTATTATTTAAACTTGATCTCGCACATTGTTACTTTATAACTTAAACATATTATCATGAAAAAGCCATTCAATATGCAGCTGGAAATCTGTCCTTTGACGATTAATTTCAGCAATTATACTGCCGACTATTTTTGTCTGTAAGGGCAGCATTGGTTTTTTTTTATGAGCTGAAAATTAATCACATGACCTTTTTAACGAATGGGCATACACGTAAAATTGTTTGCTTTGAATCGTCAAATAATCAAATTTAATTTTGTAATCAAGTTCATTGTAACTACCAACATACTGTGAGCCACAATATAATATTTATATACTGTTCTATGCGTGATCTTTATTTTTGACAGGAAGCGTGTTCACAACGAAGCCTGGAAATTATGTGTGAAAGAGAACTCAAATCAAAGATCATCAGGGTATAGTGATAAATTTCGCTTCTTTCGTAACTCAAACATTCAGTCAGTAAAGAGATTCTGTATAGCTGTCTATGAATTTTTTGACATATTTGCTGTTGGTTTGTTCATCAAGCTGTTTTACAATTTACGAATCACGATTACGTTAAGTACCAAGACAAATTCAAGATTATAAAATAGGGATTGTTGCATGAGATTGTGGAATCGTGTGCATTACCGCTTCAATATTAAGCACGACCTTTAAAATAAATTGTCCAACTTTACAAATTATATTTTCAGGCGTCGGTTGGATAAGTCTACAGGCTGGCGTTAATCAAGGTTGTACAACACAATGATTTCTTGATAGGAAAAACGTTCAGTCAAACCTGCGAAGGTAAGGGGAAGTTATTGGTGTTGACAAATCATAACATACGGTTGCATTGGCTAAACTTCATTAAGCAAGTTTTGTAGAGCTAGTGATATAATGTTTTATTTGGATTGAGTGGATAAAATAGTTTTTAAAATTACAAGAGATGTCGTATTAATCCACGACGTAGTCGGTAATTAATTTGACGGAGTGTGTGATATAGCACTTGCTCAGCCTCTTCTAAACATGAAAACATGTTTAGTTTACATAGGTGCTATACTACTACCGAATGGTGACTTTAACATTTTTTTAAAAAGTATATCTATATCATGTTTTTATTCATTCAGTTGTATGCTGTGTGCTAAAGTTTAATGACAGAATTTGTGCCGAACATCTGGCGTAAATCGAATCGCGCTTCTATTCATCAGGGGGGGGGGGGATGGCGCTTATGTATTTTTATGTAATATTCCCTCCGCCTGATGAAAATAGCATTCTTTAGGCGGACGTACGCCAATGGTCGACTTTATAGTTTATGTAAATATGAAGCGTTTGTTTTTTTTTTGGTAATGTTTGTTCGTTTTTTTTTTTTTTTTTTTTTTTTTTTTAATTTTTTTTTTTTAGAATACGTAAACATGTGATGGTTTAACCCGTTCTTCACCTCTGGTTTCGTGAAAAACTTCTCCGGATGATCGTCGTAATAGCCATCCTTCTAGCAGGATTGTCGGTTCTGGTAGGCGGGTAGCAGTAGCACCTCAACCAAATAAACACTTCAAGCTGGCAAGACACTGGGTAATCCCAATTTCATTTGTCATTTCCCCAAGATGAACATCAGTCTCCTCCATATTTCACTCTTCGGTTTGAATCAAAGCAACGTCCGTTTCTGTATAAAACGGAGACTATGATATTAACGGGCTTTAAGAATCCAGCTCAATCTCCAAGATTCACTACCCTCGAGTAGGTAAGGTCGCACATCCTCTCGTCAATTGCACTGTAGATCAGTTGATACTCTAAGATGAGATGTGTACGTTTATCTAGTTATGCATCCTAGTAGACTAAGTGCGTGTTAAGTACAACAGGTTAGGAAAGAGGTAATGGTACAATCCCTCCGGGGCAGCTAAATGCTTCATTACTTTAGTGAAAGACTGATTAATCATACGAAGTTACACTGCCAGGCTACAACTGGAAGTGTACAACGACTTCCAACTGTACCAGAATAGTCGGAAGATTACTAGTCAGAGGTGATATTGAAAGCAATAGCTTATTACTAAGGGATATTCATGCTACCCGATAACATCCACTTCTCTTGTTGTTACAATGATGTAACCGTTTGACGTCAGTGAAGCGTTGTGCATCGACTTTTGAGTGGCCAGCCTCGGAATAAGGCAAACGTCTAAGAACTATGTTAGTCCTAGCAATGCAAACCAGTCCATCTTCCAGTGGCAGAAACAGCAGATCAGCTGCTAGCACTGTTCCAACTACACTGAGCCCACTGAATCCTCGTACCCATTCCATATGGAACGGGAACATGTAAGCAATGTAAGGCCTTGTAATTGTTTTGTCTTCTATGCTGCTTAGCCATTCTAAATCCCTGGTATTTTTGTTTGTAGTCTAGATAAGCACAAGAGAATTCACAATTGGTCAGTTGAAGTTTTATTTTTTGTCTGAAATATGAAATGTGTATATTTAATGTAAATGGGTTTGTGAAGAGTATCATTGTGATAGGACTTGTGTGGCTAAGTAACGTTTGTGTTTTGGGGTTGATGGGAATTTTTGTTGTTAGTATTGCAAATATTTTAGCACTGAATTCAACACGGAGTATTTTTGTGATCAAATGCTGACCAATAGCAATCTGAACTTTTTAATTAGGCTTGAAAAGAATTCTTTAAATAAAGGGCATTGACTACCTTTCTCATATAATCGACAGTGTATAGAATTTGCTCGGAAATATAATACACGCCGTAATCATGTTGGTGATGAAATGTAGATTTCACTAATTTAAAGCAATAAATTACAGCATTCTTGTAGTAGGACCAGCCAAGTCTCGCACTACTAAATCTACCGATTCCAACCCATAATGCAAACTACTCAATTAGTATATTATATCTAGCTGCTCTTGAAGTGAACTCACTAATTTACTAAGTGCATTATACCGCGATAGCAAAACAAGTATGTAACCCTCAAAACATTTTAGTTTCCTTATACAAATAAAACTATATGTTAGTATATTCAGTGTATAAATAGTTTATCTCAAAGTGTATATATTTATAACACATTAATAATGAGAGTGGTATGGTCAGATCTGATGGTCGGCTTTTTAAAGATGGTGCTTTATCATCTGTGCTGTTATAGAAATAAGGAGATGCTTAAATTCGGCAGGTGTGTTGTCACATATTTTGTATGTTGCAGTAAAAATGTGAATCAGGTGTATTGTGACTGCTCATTATAGTATATTATTGAAGTTTACCTTTGCTCAGTACGAATTTGTTATGAATTTTGGATTTTTATTTTGTTTTTAAATTTGCAAAGTGCGCTCCTATTCTGCTATGAAGAATACCTCAACCAAGGACTTGTCAAATGTTTATGGCATTGTTCTTTATTATGGGTACAAGGTCATATTGTGTAAAAGAAAAAAAAAGCAAATCTCAGTGAATTATAAGCTCATTTTGAGGACATCTTTGATTAAATAACTTATGTGGTTTATTAAAAAATTGCACTTTTATGTAATATCAAATGTAAATCTCTTGTTCTGACTTATCGTTGCCTGGTCCGCACTATTATTCCTATGTAAATTACTTAGGATGGCGAATTTTTGATGATATTTTTGAATTCTTACAAATGTATTGAGCGGAAAAAAAATCTGTCTGGGGTGTTCTTCGGAATGGTTAATGCATAGAACGTGATTATATCTGCATAGACTAGAAAATGACAATCGAAAGCTAACCTGTTTTGCTTTCAAACATTTAAAACTTTAAAAACATTTTAAAACATTTTGAACAAAAAAGCAATTTAACTCACATGTAACAAAGGCCTCCTCGTCATGTACGATCTTTAAAGGACATGAAGTTAATTGTTTATTTAGGTATATTTCTTCAAATTGACAATTTTTGAGGTGGTATTTTTTTTTCTTCACTGAACAGAAGGTTTTAATAATTCAGCGTACAAAACATAAATAGGAGTTTAGAAATTATTCTATTCTTTTTGTTTAATGTGTAATCATATCTTGTCTTTTTCATAATACATATTAGAGTTTTTATATGATATACCACAATTCAATACAATTGATCTTGCTTTATGTCTAGCAAAACAAAAATGGCGTTTGAATTGTAAAACATGTTTATTTTCTAGCATACCAAAATAGCAAATGGACATTATGTGGTTGTGTACCCTCACTCGTCAAAAAGTATAGCGACATATCTAAGAATTCGAGCATTTTTATTAACCAAGTATTTTACATGTCATTAGAATTCAATGCCCAGAGTATTGTCGACAATATTTTGTAAACTTTAGTTTTTTTTTCTTCTTCTTCTTTTGTGTTTATATCTTTTAAAAAAGTCATATTGTCATGTTACATTTTTATGGAAATGAAGTGAACAAATTCGTCTTTGCTGTTGGTTTTATATGTATCTACATATCTATAAACAATATAGCAATAGAGAGAAATGGAAGTTTTCAAAATGGATCAAAAGCAGAAAAATTAATTTCAAGTTGGTTCCGACGTAGAGTAACACACGCAACTGCATCTGCTGGACACTTTGATGAAATGTGTCATAAAAGATATGTACATGTTTATCTCGTATAAAGCCTTTCACGTGATGCTTTTGTTCACTTTTTAACTTTTGTTTTTACACTATATATGATTTTTAATACGTGATACTATACGACAATTTCAATAGCTAATACTGTATGTCAGCATAATTGCCGTAATTCTATTTTCGTGGGTAACAACAATATTTTAACTGTTTTTTAGAGTATTAAGTATATAACACTAATGAGATCAATTGTAGAACGTATTCGCTATTCATGTTGATATATTGTTCTGTAGGCCTACATGTCGAGTACTTCGCTTCATTGCATTATAATATGACACTTTTGTTTGCCCTGCATGTATGTACTTATGAAAATATAGGCATTTGTATAACTTTTGTAAATTTTAATATGAAAACAATTATATATTTGCTTATTTCACAGAAATATAAGAACTTTATTGCAAACTAGTTTCAGCTGCTACGCTTTATAAATATTCTTTTAGTAATCAAAGATACATTTAATGTTCAAGTACAGGACCAATTAATTTTATTTTAGTTTTGACTATTTAATCACGGCAAACTCACAAACCCAAGAAGACTATTTTTTCAGCACGTCGATATCTTGTAGACTGTATTTGTCAGAGATTGGCTTGTTTCACATAAATGTATATGTGTCACAGCATACATATTTTGCAGTACGCCCATATAAAAAATATTCAGTGTTTTTATGTGCATGTTTACCTTTGTTTATTCTATATATATATATATATATATATATATATATATATATATATAATATATATATATATCTATTTTCAAATTTTGATATCTATATCTTACATGTATTTTAGAAAAAAAAGGAAATAATCGGTATCATGGAAATCATTCTACTGTATTATATGATTGTAAAAATAACGCTGCAATTTCTGTCCAAAATAAATTGGTCTTTTCATATACGTTTCGTTTTTAACTCCTGTATTGAACCGTTTATATCATGTTTAGCATGGTTTTTTGAATACTCAATATATACACATTCAATAGAAACATAGATTCAAAATATAATTAACGGTATATTATATTTCAGTAGGTGGATTGTTTTGTTGTTGTTGTTGTTTTTTTTTTGTCTTTTAATGATGATAATTTGCGATAGACAATGTATTTGGCTTTAATAAACTTATGTGTTAATGTTTGGTCATTTCAATTTTATTTTCAATACTTGCTTATTGTCCTACTACTAATTGTATATTTTATTACAGCGCAGACTAATGGGAATGTTACGTTTCCCGTAGATAGAGCAATTGCCTATTGACCATAAGGTGTAAAAACCTCATTCACAAATGCATTTACATCAGACATAATACTGTTTAGAAAAGGTGTAATAACTAGTTTAAGACTGGCAATTTACGGTTTTTATTCATCTTCATAAGTTGAAGTATAGTCATTACATAAAATTTTAAGAGAAAAAATGTGAAGTAAACTTATTCGGTTTATCGACTTTCATATAAACTTCTATATTATTCTAAAAATGCATTGTTTCTAAAAAGTACATAATTTATATTAATGTAAATATAACTTTTCAATACTATATATAGCGCATTGCAGTTGTTGGTTTGGCATGTAACCTAGTTAACCGTACTTAGGATTCTTTCATAGCAATCTTTACAACTACTTCTCTCCAAAGGTTTACTAAGGGGATGTCAGTATTTAGCAAATGATAAATATTACTTATAACTTGTTTATTCCGATTGTAAAATTACCATTTTGTTCATAAATTAATATTCAAAACAAAAAATCAACAGCTGACTGAGTTTAGTCTATCGAATTTCAAGATTGAGATTTAATTTTCTGGGGGAAAAAAATGAATTCGCTTGATCAAGCGTGTGTGATAATGTAAATGCGTAGTTTGTCAATTTCATGTTATCATTTATAAGCTCTTTATTGTATTGCTCTTCTTTTTGCATTGCATGCAGATTTACGATAAAAACAAGAATAACTCCCAATTTAACTATTGTATTAGAAATTACTTGTTTTACATAAATATATTACTGTCCACTCATATTTAGCAATACGCCCTATTTAGAATATCCAGTTTTTTATATGTATAAGTTGTTATTATATAATATATACATCTATTCCCAAACTCAATATAATGTTATTACATATATTTTTGAAGAATTGTTTTTACATATATTTTTGAAGAATAAATTGGCATCATAGTAAGTATTCTACTTTACGTTTTGTTCATTATAATACACATGTAGTGATTTACTGTCAGAAAATTGGTTTGTTTCATATACGGTTCGTGTAATAATCAGATAAACGCAGAATGTGTTTAACTGTTGCCATTAACCGTTTTTTTTTAATAGTCATTACATCCTGGCCTTTTGTAATACTTAGTATATACACATTCGATAGATACATATTCCAGAATATAATAATGGTTTATATCATTATAAGTAATTATATCGCTTTTTATGATAATAGCTTGGATACCAATATGTGAATTTGATACGTTTCGTTTTGTTAAAATTGTGGCGTTAATGTAATTTGTAATTCAAAAATAAGATGCTTATTTTTTACTGTCATAATGTTTTTAATTTCACGCATGGGTATAACTTATCCTCGTATATAGAGCACTTGGCCTATTCAATATATACAAAAAATATGTAAATATGAAATATAGCAGAGAGTATATTGTTTAGAAAGGATAGAATGATAAATGGTTTATCATGACTGATATGTACCGTTTTTATTCGTCATGTTTAAGTAGAGCCAGCAAAACATTTTTTAAGAAAAGACTGTAGAACATATTACATGATAAAGTGATTGGGTCCATCGACCTTCCTAATAGATTTCGATATTATTCTGAAAATGCACTTCTTTTTTCAAACATAATTATATAGATAGTGTACGTTAACAAGACCATATGGCGTAGTGCAGTTGTAACTTAATTGACAGTACCTTTGGCTCCTTTCATAGCATAGCGTTCAACCACTCACTCCAGATAGTTTTTCTTAGGAGATGTCAATGTTAGGAGATGGTAAACTAAAATTAATTAAATTGTTTGTTCAGATCGTAAATTACCATTTTGTTCATATATTACATGTTTAAGACTCCTTATTAAAAACAAATACTAGAGCAATTCTGTCGGCAAAAGCTGGCTAAGTGAGTTATTCGATCTTATGGTTTATGTAACATTTCTGATAAAAAAATACGAATTCATTTTATGAAGCGTGTAAAATAATGTATTTTTATTTCTATATTCTCATGCATGTTAACATTTCAAATTTTGCTTATTTCTGTTTCTCTTATTTTTGCATTACATGCAGACTTATTTGTATACATACCATATGCCTCAATTTACTCATTGTTTTATATCCGAAACATTATGTCATATAATTGAAGTACAGTTCAGCATACATATTAGCGTGAGACTATAAAAAATATCTTCAGTATTTTGGAGTTTAGAAAGCATTAGTTTAAGCATTTTTTATCATTTATCTTGACATATTTTAGTAGACTTAGTATAATTATACACATTAAAGAAAATGGTAAAACCTTATACACGCAACGTCAATAGTTTCATCGACTTTTATGATAAATTGTATGATGATAATTATATTTAGATTTATAACTATATTATGAAACTAAAAGAATAAAGTTCCTGAAATCCTAATTTTATATTGCTTTCAAGGTTATGAGAGTATACACCCTTAGGTCAATTTGCCCTCAAATTTAGAAACAATCAGCATATGTCCATAAGTATACAATTAAACAGCTAACCATTTTTATTCATTTTGAAATGTTCTAGTAAACTATGTTTAAACAGATTCGAGTGATAAATGCTATAACATAACACGTTTAACACTGGATGCTTATTATGCATTTTGTTTTCATGAACGCATGTTATGGGGGAAAATACATAAGCTATGTGTAATGATGAGCTTTACAATTACCGCTTGTGTAGTATTTATTCAGTAGCATTTTTTTACGAATAAAACTCTTTTCTTAACTTTACTCTTTTGATGGCACTCTAATATGCGTAGTGAGTAATGATGTTGTTTTCCAACATTCTGTCAAAAGTGGTAACTGTTTAAAAGTAAGCTTTGAGATTATTCATTTCATAAAACTAAATAATATTGGATAATTGCGATAATATGAACCAACGTTGTAAGAGGTCGTGATGTTACCATACATCGTTGTGTTAAGGGTGATTATTTGTATTAGGCAATGTTTGCAATGATATGCTGTAACCAAATCTGTCAGTGTAGGAAATCACGCTAATCGGAGATGACGATTTTCAGCTAAATTGATCAGATTAAATGATCTGTTAAAAGCGTTTATCGAGCTCTTATACACAAACGTGATCAGGTAGCAAGCAATCGTTCAGATCATTCCCATTCTTCTATCCAACGTGGATCTTCCATTGCAACGGATGATTGAAAAGATATTCCAGATAGTTAGATCTTCTATACTTCGAATCGGCTCTGCGCGATTAGTGATTCCCGTGTTGAGATAAATAATGATATGTTTGATGCATTTTTTCGAAAATTTAAACTGCGACTGGTAGATGCATTTACAGTCGCTATCGCGAGCTAGCTGCGTGTTATAAACTCAGATGTCCAAACCGATTCAGCTAGTAGTTTTTAGAGGCAGACACTAATTAGAAATCGTATGTTTTTTGCAGAGTGATTTGGCTGGTTTAAGTCCATTTCCTAAATGACTGTATCTACACATGTATTGAAAAAATAATTGCAACATAATGTTTTATCAAACAATGATCTGAAATGCCGTATAAAGGCGTTAATGTTATGCTAATCCCTAAATATTGTTTGCGCTTCTAATCTACGCTTATATTACATGAACGAGAGAAACCCATCACAAATGCTGAAGTCAGCACCGAGCGGACAGCGGTGCAGTATTCGCGCCAATTCCCGTCGTGTAATAGTTTAAGAGGCAGACTGTAATTTAATATCGATGTGTTTTTGCAGAGGGAATTTGGCTGGTTTAAGTCCATTTCCTAAATGACTGTATCTACACATGTATTGAAAAAATATTGCAACATTATATAATAGTGCATGCTCTACCATGCAACATACTAGATTATTGTGCACGACAAATACTAAATTATCCGAGGGCACATTTATTTCACCGAGGCAGTAGGCCGAGGTGAACAAGATGTGCCGAGGAGATAATTATAGTATTGGAGTTCACATAGTCAGTAATGTTGCATTAATAGATGATCATGCACTATTTATTATAGTAAATAGACCCCTAGATCTTTGACCTTGCCTAATCTGGTTTTATCTTTGAAATGTTTGCCAATTTTTGGTGCTAATTAAGCTATTGTGACGTATATTGTCGCTCCGCGTACCTATGTTGTGCGCACCATTTTACTGTTATTACGCGCTTGCGCACAAGGCAATCCATTTCACCATTCATTTTAACACAGGTAGAAAAAAAAACGTTCAATATAACAAAACCGTTTCAATATAACAAAAACCGTGTCAAATAAAAACGTGATGACACGTGACATCATTTCAACCAATCACAACTTTTAAAATACTAACTACTATTTACTATAAATGTTTTATCATATCTGATCTAGCCTGTTAAAAGGCCGTTATGTTATGCTCATCCCTAATATTGTTTGCGCTTCTAATCTACGCTTATATTACATGAACGAGAGAAACCCATCACAAATGCTGAAGTCAGCACGAGCGGACAGCGGTGCAGTATTCGCGCCAATACGCTCGTGTAATAGTTTAAGAGGCAGACTGTAATTTAATATCGATGGTTCTTGCAGAAGAATTAGGCTGGAGAAAATCCATTTTTCAACTGAATGTATCTACACAGATATGGAAAATAACTGCAAACAAGCCTTAAAACAATGA
>CALNVZ010001532.1:67134-86210 GCA_940671915.1 Paracentrotus lividus
GCGATTCCAGATCCCATTTCCCCATCTTCCCTATCCACGTGGATCTTCGCATTGCACCGTGGATGACTGAAAATACGATACTCAGAAAGTAGACTTCATACTCGATCGAGCTATCCATGCCGAATTAGATTTCCCCGTGCCGTTTGAGAATAAATAAATGATATGTTTATGCATCTTTTCGAAAATTTAAAGCTGAGCGACTGGTAGATGCATTTACAGGTCGCTATGCGAGCTAGCTGGTGTTATAAACTCAGATGTCCAAACCGATTCAGCTAGTAGTTTTTAGAGGCAGAACTAATTAGAAATCGATATGTTTTGGCAGAGTGATTTGGCTGGTTTAAGTCCATTTCCTAAATGACTGTATCTACACATGTATTGAAAAAATAATTGCAACATATGTTTTATCAAACAAATGATCTGAAAATGCCGTATAAAGGCCGTTAATGTTATGCTCATCCCTAAATATTGTTTGCGCTTCTAATCTACGCTTATATTACATGAACGAGAGAAACCCATCACAAATGCTGAAGTCAGCACCGAGCGGACAGCGGTGCAGTATTCGCGCCAATTCCGCTCGTGTAATAGTTTAAGAGGCAGACTGTAATTTAATATCGATGTGTTTTTTTGCAGAGGGAATTTGGCTGGTTTAAGTCCATTTCCTAAATGACTGTATCTACACATGTATTGAAAAAATAATTGCAACATTATATAAATAGTGCATGCTCTACCATGCAACATACTAGATTATGTGCACGACAAATACTAAATTATCCAGGGCACATTTATTTCACCGAGGCAGTAGGCCGAGGTGAAACAGATGTGCCGGGAGGATAATTAGTATTTGGAGTTCACATAGTCAGTATGTTGCATTAATAGATGCATGCACTATTTAATTAAGTAAATAGACCCCTAGATCTTTGACCTTGCCTAATCTGGTTTTATCTTTGCAAATGTTTGCCAATTTTTGGTGCTAATTAAGCTATGTGACGTAAATTGTCGCTCCGCGTACCTATTGTTGTGCGCACCATTTTACTGTTATTACGCGCTTGCCACAAGGCAATCCATTTCACCATTCATTTTAACACAGGTAAAAACGCGTTCAATATAACAAAAAAAACCGTTCAATATAACAAAACCGTTCAATAACAAAACGTGATGACACGTGACATCATTTCAACCAATCACAACTTTTAAATACTACACACTATTTACTATAATGTTTTATCAAACAATGATCTGAATGCCGTATAAAGGCCGTTAATGTTATGCTCATCCTAAATATTGTTTGCCGCTTCTATCTACGCTTATATACATGAACGAGAGAAACCCATCACAAATGCTGAAGTCAGCACCGAGCGGACAGCGGTGCAGTATTCGCGCCAATACCGCTCGTGTAATAGTTTAAGAGGCAGACTGTAATTTAATATCGATGGTTCTTGCAGAGAGAATTAGGCTGGAGAAAATCCATTTTTCAACTGAATGTATCTACACAGATATGGAAAATAACTGCAAACAAGGCCTTAAAACAATGATCTTAACTACCAGAATATAGGCCGTATATTTTCTGCTCATTTCTAACAAGAGTTTGAGCGTGTAATCTACGCTTACATTACGTAATGTCCACACGACATGTTGGGGTGAGCGAATGGTTATTCACTGGGCGGACAGACGGCATGGTCTTTAGTAGTTTTAAAGCAGACTCTAATATGAGTCCATATGTTCTTGAAGAGTGAATTAGGGTGGTTTTCGTCCATTTTCGCCTGATTGTTTTCTAATTAGTTATGAAAAAATTACTCCAACCATGGCCCACAAGAAATAACATGAATGATCTAAAATTATAGTATAGAAGCCTTACATTGTAGTAATTGGGCGGGTAGAAATTTACATGTACACTATACAGACGTCTTTGTTTAGAGAAACGTGATCCTATTTAAATATAACTTTTTGCAAGTAGTAAATGGAAATGAGCTATATGTAGCATGATGTTCATGGGGCGGGTCGCAATTTTCCCATTAAATATCTTGCTCTAGTTTTGCCTAGGCTGATTGTGATTTGTTGGGCCCTCCATAAAAAAAAAAATGTCTTAGCATGTCTTAATCATTGATGAGCTACCCTACTAAAAGAAGATGAATATAAATAGGCCTAAATATATGTATAATATAATGAATGAATAAAGTTGTAATAAAATTGTGTAGGCCTACCGTGTTTGCTCCAATATCTTTTGCAATATGGGAAGAAAAACAACAACAACAATATTATATAATTTCATAAAATATTCCGAGAAAAACAACCTTATAGACCGAATTATTCTGTGAATTATTATGTGTAAATAAGTACTAAGCATCCTCACGGACTATCCCGACTTCATTTTCTCTCTTTGTATGGTTTGATAATATTACAGGCGTTGGTTGTCGTTATTATCCTGAAAAACGTTAAAACGACTAATATTAGACTAAAAAATCACTCAACCGTGGCACCTCTCGGAGGAAGCGGTGCGAGGGTTACATAACTTTCGGTCAAATTCACGATATACAGTGATCTCGCTTTAGCGTGGATTTCCTACACTGTCTGTCAATAAATGCACGACTGAAAATCCGTTTGAATTGCATTTTTTTTTTTTTTTTTTTTTTAATTCATGTCACATCAAAACTATTTCTGACAATAAACGACAAAGAATCATGATGCCACATTACTAATACGTGGACTAATAGCGCAGTCACATTTCCCTACGGAACAGTGTCAGCCTAGTGTCCGCAGCTATTTGTCTATTTTTGAACGACTGCGGGTATCGGCTATTTTCGAACACGCGTTATAAGCACCATAGGGGTGGGACTGCGCTATTATCCGAGATGATATACAGTCTGTGTCACATAAAATGGTACAAGTGGAAAACATTTTTTTCAAGTATGAAATCAATCAACATTCTAAAATTGTTTGATATTTACATAAAGTAGGACAATCAGGGTTCATCTGTAATTTTGTTCCATCCCATTTGGTGCTGTAGATCTTTAGATATGACCAGTTTTCTACAATCAAGAAAACATGTACCAAAACAATAGATGTGTGTAATTTTGATAAGCTCATCGCCGCACAAATTTAGCATAACGTTTGTTTTACATAGCTAATCATTCAAATCAAAGTGATCAGCAAGAAAAAATATATACAACTTTTTTTTTACATTGACTATATATATATAATATATATATATATATAATATAATATATATATATATATATATATATATATATATTATATATATATATATAATATATATATATATATAAATATATACAGACAAAAGTTGAAAGCAAAATCTCTCCGTCACGGATAAAAATCAATTAAAAAAAATAGTGAAACTATTTCTCTTCCATGACCTTTCTTCCAGTCTTATTCAATGCCGGCGCTAATGAAATAACGAATCGATATCAGAAAACTGTATTTCTTAACATTGGGTGATCTACAATAATTTATATTCGTTTCAAATTTTATTTCGTTTGTAGGCCGGATGAAGACCGTATATATTGCTGAAGGCTTGTAATAAAAGAAAAGGGAGAGCTACGTCTCGATTCGTTACCCGTTATTTCTTTCTCATACATATATATTTTTTTTGTATATATTGTATTTTTAATCACATACCAAGGTACTTGTTTCTGCCATCTTTCTACTAAATATCGACTCTCCCTGAATTGCCATAACAGATTCTACGACTTGTTGATTTTCATAACTATTATTGGAGTTATGTTTGAAAAGTTATCACTTGAACACGACCCCATTTCTATACTTCGAGCCAAGCTGTCAGAGTATGAATTCCTTCATCTGAATATGAATCTTCTCTATCATCTGCGTTCTCAACCTCTTCATCTGGGTTGCTGACAACGTTCGTACGCCCTCTGTCTGGCTTGCAATTTGGCCTAGGTGAAAATCCCTGAAATAATGTTGATGTGCCGAGATCCACATTTGGGATTTTCGTAGACAGGAATATCATCTAAAGAGTGTAAAGGTTCTTCATTCACTTTCGATAAGGTATCTGATGGGTAACTGGGGCACTTGTGAAATCAGTCAAAGAAACGCCTGTGTGAGACCTTTGCGTTTCCTCTCTCCTGCAGACTCCAGTCTTCCTTAGACGCCAGCGTAATCAAATGAGGCCAGAACAAAAGACCAAATCCACAGCGATAGAAACTAATATCACAGTTTTTGGTCGAATATCCTTTGAGTCGATCGAGCCGGAGGTATCATCATCTTTCATACACATCGGGCAATCGATACTTTTGCAGGGTCGCAAGTTCATGTGATTCCAAATCGGTTTGATTTCATAACCTTATGTTGCATGCAACAATTCCTGGTCTAGGTACTTTTAGTACATTATAAGCCAGAAAGATAACTGCTTCCTTGCCGATTTAATAACTTCATGGTCTCCTTTGTTTTCGATGACAAGCCGCCCATCAAAGTACCAAGAAAATGTAACCTCTACGACACCTATCTAACCTCTGGTAAAGCACTTTAAAGTATTTGAACGTGTTGTCAAGTAGAGGGCCGGGCTTTCATTGATTCCAGGTACATACGTTGCATTTGATTTGCAGACATCTAGCGCAGACTCATTCGCATACTTTGGCATTTATAACTGAATTGTTCCGTGATGTTGTCACTTCATTTGTAGCCTCGCACGATACGTTCAGTGTTTCCTCAGTTTGAATAGCATCAAACAATAATTGTTATATTTTTGTTCATGTGATATGCATTGTGCAAAAAGTTTTTCGGGCTGGCAGAACCAGTTGTACTCTTCAATTTCAGGGTATCCATCGCAACACACTTGAAATGTAATTTTCAGTAACACTGGCCATATCAAGTTTGCCTGATAAGGAATGACCTCTATGATAGGTCCATGAATAACCGTATACGGACCAAGGAACAGTTCACTTGTTCTAACCGGAAAGCTCGCTCTCCGCAACACACATAAACACATCCTCGTGAAGTGCTGGCGTGACTGTGATATTTTCTAAGTAACGTTGATCCTGCTTGAGAATAGTAAGTTACGGTCAATTGGTGGTAACCATCTGAGCAAGCCTGTGGGTTAGTGTGCGTACCTTCACAATCAAGGGTTATTTGGTCTCCTTCTTGAAGCGTTCGGTCCTTGTGGTCCTCGACAACGCAACTGATTGTCGTTTAGAAAATAACAACACATTAAGGTTAGCAACGTCGGATGGAAATGGAATGGGGGAAGTATCGTTGATTCCAACTATTATCAGCATTTGTAAGCGGATTCATTTCTCGTTGAACGTTATAAATTACTAGGTTAGATGTAATCAGTCTTGTGGATTGTCCCATATCGTGTGACATTATACATTGCATTATGTCCGAGATACTCTGTAATGCCATTTTCCCCAGTCAGATTGTGCAAAAGTCAGGGGCCAACATTTGATTTCAGGGTACAATTGAATGATCCAGAATCGTTTTTCCCTCACGCTAATATCACAAGGCTGCGCGACAAATGTAAAATCATTCAAACAAACTGACTCTTGTGAGATATTTTGGAGATGAAAAATAGTTATGAAAAAGATCGGTAATGAAAGCAATTAATGTTTCCCGTTAATGTTGTACGAAATTTTAGAGAAGCTGAGCAATAGCTCGCCATCGTGGCTGAAGGGATAAACGATAATGGTGTCAAAACTCTGAAAGCGATTTACAGCAGCGGGCATGAAGGTAGGACTCTTATATTGTAATAAATATAATGAAAGGTGATCACTAATAACCAGAGATCACTTATATTCTTTCGAATGTTTTTGGTTTCTTTAATATGCAAATGATGAATCACCCTTATTCAAACGTGAAGTTGATCGAAACATTCCGGGTAAAAATTAAAGTGAAATAAATTGTTCAAAAGTGCTTTATTGAAGTAATAAATGGGACTCTTGAATCAATTTCGCTCTAAAAACTTGTTATGAAAATGTAAAGCACTACAATATTATGTTTATATAAGTGCGGATTCGTTTTTCTTAATTTCATATAAAGAAGGAAATTGTTTAAAGTCTCAACAGACATTGTAATGGTACACAAATGAGGAAAAATAAATAAAACAAATTTTATGCGATATTATTAAAGAGAGCCAGGGGTAAGATAAACAAAAGATATTTTGCCTGTCTAGAAGTGGAAAATAAACAAAAACGTAACTCAAGTTATATGACAGTATTCACATATTTAAAAAAGGAGATCGAGCCTTAATTGAGCTGAAATAAATATTATTTTGAGAGGCATTTGATTTCTTAACCTTGGATGTGTGACGTAGGATTGTTTCAGAAATCGAGTCTAAAAACCACAACTCTGATAACAATTTGAAAGAACATGTTTAACTATGCATCAGACGCATTTACATTTTACCCCACCATAGGCTACTTTGTTTTTAAAAAAAATGTTCTTGGCCAGTTATACCCATATATATCTGAATTATTGTATTTATAGCGGGGGTATAAACAAGAAATTCATTTGAAAGACACGACGATATCCGTTCAAAAACTCGTGATGTTCGAGAAATGATACCATAAAGCTCAAATTAGATGTTAGTTTATTTGCCTACAGTTGATATTATGATAAACAAATATTATTATTTGCATAATAGGGTTAGAGATCGCACGCAATTTGTTGATTAGGAATCAGCGAGGTTTGTCATTTGTTTGATTAGTATAGTGTCTCTTAACTTGGATTTATGAACAAAGTCTCGTTTTAAGGCAAATATGAAATCAGAGGGAAAAGTCGTTGAACTGATAACTGTGACAAAAAAATTTTCATTGAGAGCCAACTCTATTTGAATGCTGGGCTGAGGAAGCTTGGCGCCTGCATTACCGAAAAGGGGGTGTAATTAAAAACACAAATAATGGGAGCAGAATCAATTTAGAGATGGCAATTTTGTGTAAAATGAAACCTGATGGCTTTCCTTGGTTATGTGGTCGAAAATGCTTCAAAAAGACAATTAATTAAAAAATTGATCTAGCGATTTCAGTGCGAAATGGCCATTCCGCCTCTATGAAAACAGGACATGAAATGTTTATCATGTTTATACAAATATCGTTGGGTAATTAAACGTTTTATCCTTTCCGTTTATTTATTTTATTTATTTATCTTTTTGGGGGTGTATTTGGAATGGCAGTATCTTCATTCTGTTCTTATAGAATGATATTAAGTCCTCTGTTAAAACATTAACAGCTTTATCTGCTAATCAATATCGTAATACTATACTTATTTTTATTAATCGTCATAAGAGGTGCATTTAAATAAAGTCGAAAAAAAAATAACAGAGATACCACTCTTGTTTACACAACCTCCCTGATATTATCATCATGTGATTATTCAAACATTTACCGCTTCATCCAACAAATGGTGTTGCCACTCAATTACAAATATGATAGAGTAATCATTCTTGATTGCCATTCTATTTGCCAATTGATGTAGCGGTGTCCGCTTGAAAAGAATTTTTAGAGCATGTTACAGATTGTGTTAATAGTCATGATAGTTTTCTCTAAAAGGCGAAATACACAAAATATACAGTTTTATCACACTTCAAATGGTAAGTTATTTAAAACTATTTTTTATTTTCTAGGGTAATATGATAATTATATATACATTATAACACCGTATATTGAATATATTGATTATGATAATATGATGATGATGATGATGATGATGATGATGATGGATTCACTTATAACGCTGGTATCCGCAGAAATCTGTTTTAAAAATATATCTCATAAATAATTTTGCAGTTGCAGTCAGTGCTTTAGAGTAAATGAAGTCTCTTTCCATATAATCTTTTTAATGTCTTTGTAATTATTCTTGAATTAAGAAACAGTGGAACAAACAATGAATCCCATACTGACTATATCACATTGATTATATTGAGAGATTAAAGTTACCACACATTGGAAAATAGTTAATCTATTTACTTCGTTTTGCGCACCTCTATCAATCCCGGTCGGAATGATGTCGATTAACCATTTACATATTTATTTCCAAATAAATCCACAGCTTTTAACTGGGTCTGATGGAGGAGTCAGAGCTATATAAGACATCAAGAGGTGAACAGCGGATACGTCACAACAATTTCAGGTTAGCAAATCCAATGATTTTCGATTTTCGCGATCTTATACCTCGCAGCTTGCACATTAATGTATACCATATTCAGCAATGCAAAAGAAAAAGAAACATATCAATATTTTTATTTTTGTATTATTATTATTATTATTATTATTATTATTATTTCTTATTTTTTTTCTTTTTTGCTTTACTTTATTAAAAAAAATCATAACAAACGTTCATGAATAAATGCAATCAATAATTAAACCTTTTTAGATACTGTTATTATAACATAACAATCAGCATGCCGTTTAAAATTATATTTTTGTCCACCAAATTTAGCCGGCGTACTATACCAACATAAGTCAAAGTAAGAGTGCACGAAATGCTGTTGCCATTGGTTGGGGAAATGACCAAGGGATATGAAATCAGGATGGTTGATATGACAACAATAACATTTAAAACCACAGGATGGATATAACTACATTAATTTACTCTTCAAAATTAAAGAGAAATATGCAAATTAATTCTACTCCACATAATTTCATTAGGCCCATTTTTAAATGAGCTTAAGGTTTTCATTTATCATGTTTATTCATCTAATTTAATAAATTTTGTTTACCGAAATAAGGCCATAAAGGAGGGCTGGTTTCATTCTATTGCAGGCCAGGATTAAAGAATATTACCATTTATTTCATTAATTTTATTGCATTAAGGAAATATTGTAAGAATCTACGAATTTCCTTCCTAAATCGGGATTAAGGTAGATGGGATCTTAACTACCAGAATATAGGCCGTATATTTTCTGCTCATTTCTAACAAGAGTTTGAGCGTGTAATCTACGCTTACATTACGTAATGTCCACACGACATGTTGGGGTGAGCGAATGGTTATTCACTGGGCGGACAGACGGCATGGTCTTTAGTAGTTTTAAAGCAGACTCTAATATGACGTCCATATGTTCTTGAAGAGTGAATTAGGGTGGTTTTCGTCCATTTTCGCCTGATTGTTTCTAATTAGTTATGAAAAAATTACTCCAACCATGGCCCACAAGAAATAACATGAATGATCTAAAATTATAGTATAGAAGCCTTACATTGTAGTAATGGGCGGGTAGAAATTTACATGTACACTATACAGACGTCTTTGTTTAGAGAACGTGATCCTATTTAAATATAACTTTTTGCAAGTAGTAAATGGAAATGAGCTATATGTACATGATGTTCATGGAGCGGGTCGCAATTTTCCCCATTAAAATATCTTGCTCTAGTTATTGCCTAGGCTGATTGTGATTTGTTGGGCCTCCATAAAAAAAAAATGTCTTAAGCATGTCTTAATCATTGATGGAGCTACCCTACTAAAAGAAGATGAATATAAATAGGCCTAATATATGTATAATATAATGAATGAATAAAGTTGTAATAAAATTGTGTAGGCCTACCGTGTTGCTCAATATGCTTTTGCAATATGGAAGAAAAAACAACAACAACAATATTATATAATTTCATAAAATATTCCCGAGAAAAACAACCTTATAGACCGAATTATTCTGTGAATTATTATGTGTAAATAAGTACTAAGCATCCTCACGGACTATCCCCGAACTTCATTTTCTCTCTTTGTATGGTTTGATAATATTACAGGCGTTGGTTGTCGTTATTATACCTGAAAAACGTTAAAACGACTAATATTAGACTAAAAAAATCACTCACCGTGCACCTCTCGGAGGAAGCGGTGCGAGGGTTACATAACTTTCGGTCAAATTCACGATATACAGTGATCTCGCTTTAGCGTGGATTTCCTACACTGTCTGTCAATAAATGCACGACTGAAAATCCGTTTGAATTGCATTTTTTTTTTTTTTTTTTTTTTAATTCATGTCACATCAAAACTATTTCTGACAATAAAGACAAGAATCATGATGCCACATTACTAATACGTGGCTAATAGCGCAGTCACATTTCCCTACGGAACAGTGTCAGCCTAGTGTCCGCAGCTATTTGTCTATTTTTGAACGACTGCGGGTATCGGCTATTTTCGAACACGCGTTATAAGCACCATAGGGGTGGGACTGCGCTATTATCCGAGATGATATACAGTCTGTGTCACATAAAATGGTACAAGTGGAAACATTTTTTTCAAGTATGAAATCAATCACATTCAAAATTGTTTGATATTTACATAAAGTAGGACAATCAGGGTTCATCTGTAATTTTGTTCATCCCATTTGGTGCTGTAGATCTTTAGATATGACCAGTTTTCTACAATCAAGAAAACATGTACCAAACAATAGATGTGTGTAATTTTGATAAGCTTCATCGCCCACAAATTTAGCATAACGTTTGTTTACATAAGCTAATCATTCAAATCAAAGTGCATCAGCAAGAAATATATACACTTTTTTTTTACATTGACTATATATATATAATATATATATTATATATAATATAATATATATATATATATATATTATATATATATATATATATATATATATATAATATATTATATATATAAATATATACAGACAAAAGTTTGAAAGCAAAATCTCTCCGTCACGGATAAAAAATCAATTAAAAAAAATAGTGAAACTATTCTTCTTCCATGACCTTTCTTCCAGTCTTATTCAATGCCGGCGCTAATGAAATAACGAATCGATATCAGAAAACTGTATTTCTTAACATTGGGTGATCTACAATAATTTATATTCGTTTCAAATTTTATTTCGTTTGTAGGCCGGATGAAGACCGTATATATTGCTGAAGGCTTGTAATAAAAGAAAAGGGAGAGCTACGTCTCGATTCGTTACCCGTTATTTCTTTCTCCATACATATATATTTTTTTTTGTATATATTGTATTTTTAATCACATACCAAGGTACTTGTTTCTGCCATCTTTCTACTAAAATATCGACTCCCTGAATTGCCAATAACAGATTCTACGACTTGTTGATTTTCATAACTATTATGTGGAGTTATGTTTGAAAAGTTATCACTTGAACACGACCCACTTTCTATACTTCGAGCCAAGCTGTCAGAGTATGAATCTCCTTCATCTGAATATGAATCTTCTCTATCATCTGCGTTCTCAACCTCTTCATCTGGGTTGCTGACAACGTTCGTACGCCCTCTGTCTGGCTTGCAATTTGGCCTAGGTGGAAAATCCCTGAATAATGTTGATGTGCCGAGATCCACATTTGGGATTTCGTAGACAGGAGTATCATCTAAAGAGTGTAAAGGTTCTTCATTCACTTTCGATAAGGTATCTGATTGGGTAACTGGGGCACTTGTGAAATCAGTCAAAGAAACGCCTGTGTGAGACCTTTGCGTTTCCTCTCTCCTGCAGACTCCAGTCTTCTTAGACGCCAGCGTAATCAAGATGAGGCAGAACAAAAGACCAAATCCCACAGCGATAGAAACTAATATCACAGTTTTTGTCGAATATCCTTTGAGTCCGATCGAGGCCGAGGTATCATCATCTTCATACACATCGGCAATCGATACTTTGCAGGTCGCAAGTTCATGTGATTCCAAATCGTTTGATTTCAGTAACCTTATGTTGCATGCAACAATTCCTGGTCTAGGTACTTTTAGTACATTATAAGCCAGAAGATAACTGCTTCCCTTTGCCGATTTAATAACTTCATGGTCTCCTTTGTTTTCGATGACAAGCCGCCCATCAAAGTACCAAGAAAATGTAACCTCTACGACACTATCTACCTCGGTAAAGCACTTTAAAGTATTTGACGTGTTGTCAAAGTAGAGGGCCGGGCTTTCATTGATTCCAGGTACATACGTTGCATTTGATTTGCAGACATCTAGCGCAGACTCATTCGCATACTTTGCATTTATAACTGAATTGTTCCGTGATGTTGTCACTTCATTTGTAGCCTCGCACGATACGTTCAGTGTTTCCTCAGTTTGAATAGCATCAACAATAATTGTTATATTTTGTTCATGTGATATGCATTGTGCAAAAAGTTTTTCGGGCTGGCAGAACCAGTTGTACTCTTCAATTTCAGGGTATCCACTCGCAACACATTGAAATGTAATTTCAGTAACCACTGGCCATATCAAGTTTGCCTGATAAGGAATGACCTCTATGATAGGTCCATGAATAACCGTATACGGACCAAGGGAACAGTTCACTTGTTCTACCGGAAAAGCCTCGCTCTCCGCAACACACATAAACACATCCTCGTGAAGTGCTGGCGTGACTGTGATATTTCTAAGTAACGTTGATCCTGCTTGAGAATAGTAAGTTACGTCAATTGGTGGTAACCATCTGAGCAAAGCCTGTGGGTTAGTGTGCGTACCTTCACAATCAAGGGTTATTTGGTCTCCTTCTTGAAGCGTTCGGCCTTGTGGTCCTCGACAACGCAACTGATTGTCGTTTAGAAAATACAACACATTAAGGTTAGCAACGTCGGATGGAAATGGAATGGGGGAAGTATCGTTGATTCCAACTATTATCCAGCATTTGTAAAGCGGATTCATTTCTCGTTGAACGTTATAAATTACTAGGTTAGATGTAATCAGTCTTGTGGAATTGTCCCATATCGTTGTGACATTATACATTGCATTATGTCCGAGATACTCTGTAATGCCATTTTCCCAGTCAGATTGTGCAAAAGTCAGGGGCACATTTGATTTCAGGGTACAATTGAATGATCCAGAATCGTTTTCCCTCACGCTAATATCACCAGGCTGCGCGACAAATGTAAAATCATTCAAACAAACTGACTCTTGTGAGATATTTTGGAGAATGAAAATAGTTATGAAAAGATCGGTAATGAAAGCAATTAATGTTTCCGTTAATGTTGTACGAAATTTTAGAGAAGCTGAGCAATAGCTCGCCATCGTGGCTGAAGGGATAAACGATAATGGTGTCAAAACTCTGAAACGATTTACAGCAGCGGGCATGAAGGTAGGACTCTTATATTGTAATAAATATAATGAAAGTGATCACTAATAACCAGAGATCACTTATATTCTTTCGAATGTTTTTGGTTTCTTTATATGCAAAATGATGAATCACCCTTATTCAAACGTGAAGTTGATCGAAACATTCCGGGTAAAAATTAAGTGAAATAAATTGTTCAAAAGTGCTTTATTGAAGTAATAAATGGGACTCTTGAATCAATTTCGCTCTAAAAACTTGTTATGAAAATGTAAAGCACTACAATATTATGTTATATAAAGTGCGGATTCGTTTTTCTTAATTTCATATAAAGAAGGAAATTGTTTAAAGTCCTCACACAGACATTGTGAATGGTACACAAATGAGGAAAAATAAATAAAAACAAATTTTATGCGATATTATTAAAGAGAGCCAGGGGTAAGATAAACAAAAGATATTTGCCTGTCTAGAAGTGGAAAATAAAACAAAAAACGTAACTCAAGTTATATGACAGTATTCACATATTTAAAAAGGAGATCGAGCCTTAATTGAGCTGAAATAAATATTATTTTGAGAGGCATTTGATTTCTTAACCTTGGATGTGTGACGTAGGATTGTTTCAGAAATCGAGTACTAAAAAACCACAACTCTGATAACAATTTGAAAGAACATGTTTACTATGCATCAGACGCATTTACATTTTACCCCACCATAGGCTACTTTGTTTTTAAAAAAAAATGTTCTTGGCCCAGTTATACCCCATAATTATCTGAATTATTGTATTTATACGGGGGTATACAATGAATTAATATGAAAGATACGAGACGATGTCCCTTCAAAACTCGTGATGTTCGAGGAAATGATACCCATAAAGCTAAAATTAAATGTTAGTTTGTTTGCCTACAGTTGATATTATGATAAACAAATATATATTATCTGCATAATAGGGTTAGAGATTACACGCAATTTGTTGATTAGGAATCGGCAGGTTTGCCATTTGTTTGATTAGTATAGTCTCTTAACTTGGATTTGTGAACAAAGTCTCGTTTAAGCAAATTATGAAATCAGGGGAAAAGTCGTTGAACTGATACTGAGACAAAATATTTTTAATTGAGAGCCAACTCTTAATTGTGAATGCTGGGCTGATCGAGGGAGCTTGGCGCCTGCATTACCGAAAAGGGGGTGTAAATAAAACACAAATAATTGGAGCATAATAAACTTAGAGATGGACATTTTGTAAAATGAAACCTGAATGGCTTTTCTTGGTTATGTTGGTCTAAAAACTACAAGAACATGATTAATTAAAAATTGATCTAGCGATTTCAGTGCGAATGGTCACTCGCCCTCTATGAAAACAGGACATGAATTATTTATACAAATTTCATTGGGGGTAATTTTGTAACAACGTTTCATTCCTAACGGACCACTTTTTACCCTTTTTTCGGGGGGGGGGTATTTGGAATGCACCGTTTTCATTCTGTTCTTATAAGATGTTATTGAATATATGTTAAACATTAACAGCTTTATCTCAATCGATATCATAATACTATATACTTATTTTTATCGATCGTCATAAGAGGTGCATTGTAAATCAAGTAAAAAAAACAATAATAATTACCATTCTTGTTTACACAACCTCCCTTGATTTATTATCATGTGATTAATTTAAACATTGACCCAATTATCCAAAAATGGGTGTTGCCACCCAATTGCAATATGATAAACCATACTGGACTGCCCTTTTATTTTGCCAAGTGATGTAGCGGTGTCCGGGAAGACAGAGTTTTAGAGGGTGTTGTCACAAATTGTTTAACTCGTTTTTTTGATGATAAGCGGAATACACAAAATATACATCTCTGTCATCACTTCAAATGGTAAGTTATTTCAGACTATTGTTTTTGTTTTATTAATATAATGTGATAATAATATATAATATAAAATCATATTAAATATGTTGATAATGATGATGATGATTAATTCAATTGTTATAGCGCTTGTTTCCCCCGAAGTCTGTTTGAAACAAATTCCACTAGGTCTTAACATGTAACCGATAAATTTAGCATTTGCAGTCAGTGCTTTAGAGTTAATGAAGTATTTTTTAAAATTTTAATCTTATTGATTATTCTTGAGGTGGTTAAAAAAGTAGATACTAACAAATAGGTATTCAGATTTTCTACATGATTTAGCATTATAATAATAATAGTAATAATAATAAACAAAATATAATAGTAATAATAATAACAATAATAATAGTACTATATTCATTAAGCGCTTTTCGGTAGCGGCACAAAGCACTTTACGGTATATTATAACCCCGATCATTGGATTCTATTCATTGCTTTGTGTCTGTAACAGGGGCCACGGAGCCGGGGGGGGGGGCTGCAGCCCCCCTCCCCCCCCCCCCCCACTTTTTTCAGCCAACGTGTTCAAAAAATGCAAAAATGACCATACATTTGTGATTTTTAGCCTGTTCAGCCCCCCCCCCCCCCCACTTCGGCTCAGCCCCTCCACTTTCAAAAACGCTCCGCGGCCCTGTGTCAACACCGGCGACTGTATGGAATCATCCTCCTGGGGGTAACCTTTTCTCTGGGGTGGATTGGACATAGCGACATAAGTGCCGGTGCCGGGAATCGAAATCATGACCTTGCATGAATGATTATAAAGTTGACCACAAATTAATTCATTAATTTTGCTTTGCACACCTCTATTAATCCCATTCTGAATCATAGCGATTACCCATTTACATATTTATTCAAAATATCCACAGCTTTTAACTGGGTCTGATGGAGGAGTCAGGGCTATATAGACATCAAGATTTTTTAACAGCGGATCCACCACAACAATTTCAGGTTAGCAAATCCAATGATTTTCGTTTTAATTGAATTTTCGATCTTATACTTCGCAGCTTGCACATCAAATGTATACCATATTCACAACAATGCAAAAGATAAAGAAACAGATCAATTTTTGTTTTTTTTTTTTTTTTTATTATTAAAAAAAAAATTCAAAATAAAATTCATTAATAAATGCAGTCAATAATCAAAAACTTTTAGTTCTGTTATTGTAACATAACAAATCAGCATGCCATTTAAAATTATATTTTGTTCGCTGAATTTACGCATTACCAACATAAGTCATGTAAGTAAAGTGCTCAGAAATGCTGTTGCCATTGTTGGGGGAAATGAAGAAATGGATGTGAAATCAGGATGGTTGATATGACAACAATAACATGAAAACCACAGGATAACTTACATCAATTTACTCTTAAAACTAAGAGAAATGTGCAAGCTAAATCTACTCCACTAATTCCATTATACAGTGAGCTTAAGGCTTTATTTATTTATCTAGTTTAATAGATTTTGTTGCCAAATAAGGCCATAAAAGGAGGCTGGTTTCATTTATTGCAGACCAGGATTAAGAATATTACCATTTATTTCATTAATCTTATTGCATTAAGAAATATTGTAAGAATCTACGAGTTTCCTAAATCGATTAGGAGATGATGCATACAAAGTATCAATCTTTTATTCTTTCTTTTTTCTTTATAGAAGTAAAGGCATACATCATTTACTTTGCTGACGAACAGATGACTAACGAATTTGCTCGCCTGTCTTCTTTAAAGCGCCCTCCAGATGTTAATTGCAATGTTTGTAATCATAATTGGCGGACCAATGACTTTTGCTGACGCATTAGCCATGGAGCCACAAGAACGTATAACTTTGAATGCCAGCACTTCTGGGGACATCCCATTTGAATTATCATGGCCTGTTAGAGATAGCATTCAAGTTTATCCATATTTCACACTTCACTTCAACACCAAAGATCGTCCTTTTAACGTGAATGGACTTGATGATCCTAAAGGTTTCCTGCATGAAACACAAGTGTCAAGATTTAAGGTTACTGTGACTGAATTAAGAAACGGCCTCATTGCTGTTAATATACATATAGATAATGTAGATATGATAGATGCTGCCGTTTATGTCTTTACTGTCATTCTATTCAATGATCCAAGCGACTGGGCCAAAACTTTAGAAAAAGAGGTAGAGGTTCGAACTCCTCGTGGACCTGCACATTGCCGAATTACAAATAGCAATTATTCAGCCTATCTACGGGAAGCACATTGTAGTGCTACAAGAGGAGACGAAGAAACGAGTTTAACATGCTACCAATATGGTAAAAAGGTCCCTTACAATGGGCCAATAGATATGTCGGGGCCAATTACTATTGGGGTGTTTTGGTTAGATAAGTACGGTCCAGTTTCTTGCTGTTCTCACGGCTTAAGAGTATTAAACGAAAGATTATGTACTGATTTCACATATCCGGGAAGAAAGAAGCATAACTCCGTTGATACTTCTACTACTGCAGCTATATTAATAAGAAAAGACCCGCTACACTCATCAATATCACCTTTTGTGTCAGAGACAGATTCAGGCTGCACAAAACAAACTATTCTTTTTGTGCACTATCTCTATTTATTTTTACTTACTATGTTTTTGATATCGTGAGGTCGTAGTGGGCATGTAATTAAAAGCTGGTCTATTACATGAATGTCATTATCTATTACCATTGATATTTACTTGCATCATTTAAATATTTAGTTAGCACTGGTTCATCACAATTGTTGTGTATTGAATTAAATTGTATATTTGTATTCATTCATTATTTCAAACCAACCAGAATGGCGTGTTTGAGAATATGAGTTAATATTGGTAATTATGAGTAAACCCATGTACATTCTTTAATGGGTTTGTGGCCATATCTCAACTTCCAAAATGTAGTTTAACATAATCATTACTCTAAGTAACATCTCTCCTTTATGTGGATTTAAATGTTTAATTTTTCGGTCCAGCTGCAGAAAATTCGCTGAACACAATGTTTGTAATATCCTAAATTTGCATTATCTGTTTATATAATTTATCAAAAACTTCGGATATCCCCAAATAAATGTGCTTTTTGTTTTTGTATCGGAAATAGTGGTATGCGTAACATTACGCTGGTACATGCTTTCCAAGTCGAAAACACAATTACAACGCTTCCTAGTGGAGACGTTTAGGAAATCTAAAGCTCAATTGACTAAAATTTGTTGTCTTATTGTACAAGTTACAAATCAATATTCGATTGTAAAATGTACCACGTGACGTAGAAATAAAAGTTTAAAAAATAAATTATCACCATGTTTAAACAATTTTGACAAAGAGAACGCAATCGCCACATCATCCAATAATGCCAACAAGTGTTGTGGATGGCATACGTATTCTGCTTTATAAAATAATTTTACAGTTTTCAGGAGTAAATTAATATAATTATTCAGAAGTTGTAAGCTTCATGGTCAAAGTCGGATAGTAACTGGTTAAAAGCACGACGTTTTTATTGTTTGTTCAAACCTTTGATTTATGTTTTATAGACAAACTTTTATTTCAATGTTTGTATTTTTTAATGTGTTTTCTATTGGATGCGGAATATATAAACCAAACCTAACTGACATAACACAGGTACTCAAGTTGACATGATTGAGGTATTTGTGCTTGGGTTGTTGGCACGAGTACAAGTGTAAGAGGTTGTGGGCCTGTGTGTGAGAGTGAAAGGTTGGGAGGGTGAGTATGAGAGGGTGTGGGCATGGGTGCAAGGGTGAGTCTGTGTGCGAGGAGGAGAGGGTGTGGGACTGAGTGAGAGGGGGAATATATGAGTGAGGGAGAGTAGGCCTTGTGTAAGGATGAGAGTGTGTGGATATGTGGGTGGGCGAGAAGGCGTTGACCTGTGTGTGATGGTGAGAGGGTATGGGAATGAGTGAGAGGGTGAGTTTGTGTGTGAGGATGAGAGGGTGTGGGTCTGTGTGTGAGCGGGTGTTGACCCGTGTGTGAGGATGAGCGAATGTTGGCCTGTGTGAGGTGTTGGCCCTAGTATGAGGGGAGCATACATGTATGTATAAGGGTGATGGAGAGTGGGCCTGTGTTTGAGGGTGAGACGGAGAGGGTGTTAGATCAATTGTGATTGTGGGTCTGTGTGTGAAAGTGAGAGGGTGTGGATCTTTGTGTGTGAGGGTGAGAGGATGTGGATCTGTATGTAAGGGCGAGAGGGTTTGGTTCTGGGTTTGAGGGGGAATGGTGAGGGCC
>CALNVZ010001532.1:86270-121052 GCA_940671915.1 Paracentrotus lividus
ACGGGTGCTTACCGATGGAGAGTGGGCCTGTGTTTAAGGGTGAGACGGAGAGGGTGGTAGATTAAGTGTGATTATGGGTCTGTGTGTGAAAGTGAGAGGGTGTGGATCTTTGTGTGTGAGAGTGAGAGGATGTGGATCTGTATGTAAGGGCGAGAGGGTTTGGTTCTGGGTTTGAGGGGGAATGGTGAGGGCCTCGTGTGAGAAGTGTGGGCCTGAGTGTGATGGTGAGAGGGAGTGGACCTGCGTTTGAGGTAAAGAGAGGGGGGCTGCGTGTGAGGTTGAGATGGAGTGAACCTGTGTGTGAGTGTAAGAAGTTCACCCACATACACACAGGCCCATATCCAAGGTACACACACATTCACCTTCACACACAAGCCCACACACCATCACTCACACACAAACACACACACATGCGCGCACGCACACACTTAAACCCTGTCAACCCACACACAAGTCCAATCCATGTCACCCCACCCACACACACAGGCCCACTTCCAGGCCCACATCATTTCACAGTAACATACAAGTCCACACCCACTCACCCAATCACAAAGGCCCACATCCTCTCACCCTCAAACTCAAGCCCACACCCCCTCACTCTATCTTACTTTCACACGCCCTAGTGGGCATATCTTTACACCGATGCCCTGTGCCCTCTCCCTCACCGCTTCCTACCCACATGACCGCATGCCATCGTATCATCCGAAACAGATGCACATGTTTCCTCGTCATTACACATATATGACGACACCCTCTTTCACCCTTACACACATGCCCACACTTTCACCCTCTTATCCAACCACACACCCTCTCACCCTTACACACCCTATCATTCTGAAACACAAACCCTCAACTTCACACACATGGCACTACGCTCCCACCCCCGCACACACACATGCCAGCACCTTCTTATCTTCACACCAAATTTAACAACCTCTCACCCTCACCCACAGATCCACATTCTATTTCTGTCAATCACAGGTAAAACTGAATGTTATACATGCGTATAATACAGGCTTGGTGCATTTTATTCATCTAAATATTTCGTCGAATAAAAAAAGAAATTTTATCCTGGTATATTTAGTGTTTATTTTAAAATGTCTAATATCTGTACATTTATATCTGTACATAGTTTCATACAATATGATAGGACAATTATAGTGGGGTTTTGCATGAGTAATCGTCTTTTTTGGGCTTTGATCATAAACATTTCAAAGTGCACTTTGTTCATTGCTCAGTTTTTCCAATACCAGTAAAATTGTCCGCATTAGGATTAATCTTCAATCTTAATCGGTATATGTCTATATCTCTTTTCAATAAACTTTTAGCTACAGTGCACTAACAAATCGTTTTCATACCTAAAATGATTGTTATTGATGTTTATTAAGTCATTTAACACACGTCATTATACATCGTCATCGTCTGCCCTCAGGCTCAACCTTCTGACATATTATACATTTTAATAACATATTTATATCCAAGCAATGTAAAGCATATGTCCAGGTATTTTTTACGCCAAAGAATCATAGCACCCTACTTAGGTTATATTTCCTTGATTTAATGGTTGACCATATGCCTATAGTCATTTTCTGTGACATCGAACAAAATTAATCCGAGGTACAGCTAGAAGTTTCATCATCGCTCCCTTCATTGTCATCAAGTTGACATTTACGCTGATTTCGTATCACTTTGGTGAAGTATTTACTTCCGACGTTGCCAATCATCGACTCAACAACTTGTTTATTTTCATAGTGGTCCCCAATTCCATTTTTCCCTCCGTCTTCATAGATGTATGACAGCCTCAGATCTGTAGAACTTGAAGAACAGCCGCTTCTCATACTGTCAGTACTCGAACCTCTTCCCTCATACATGCTGTCAGACATGTCAGAATTTCCTCTTCTTTGCGTTTCGATACTGTCATCTGACCAAGACACGTTCGGGAATGAGTTATTCTTATTGAGTACTGGAATAACCAGCCTCTCATTTGGGACTTCATATAATGGACTTGAATTCATCTGACACACTGTGCGTTTTGTTTCAGCAGATGGGATATCGTTACTCATGTCAGCTTGATGAAGTCCACTGACAGATTGTTGAGCGTCATTCCTCCATGTAGCTGTTAGCCTCTTCCAACCCAGAGCAATTGCAATGGAACAAAGCATGATACCCAGAACTACCACAATGGCCACGGCAACCATCAAAAAGATATTCCAAAATGTTTTTGAATCATGACTAATTGTGCTCAGTTTGGTAGCATTGTTTGTTAGGCCAGATATTTCAATTGATGGGATCGTTGTAGAACTGTCAATGCGTTGGATAGTTTCGAGGTCGGTAGTTTTTCTAGGATCATCAAAAGTATCCGCGACTACATGACATGATATTTGGTACAATTTTGGTCCACCGGATAAGAGAGATTCAAAGTCACAAGTAAGTATTCCAGGATGTGCTGGCTCATGGGTGCTGTAAGCGAATATGTCAGTTCCTTCCATGTCATTTTTATGAAGCATGAAGTTTCCCTTTTCTTCCGAATTGGCAATGCCATCCAAAGACCATCGGAACGTGATGTTGCCGGTACTTTTCACTTTGGTTGAGCATTTTAGATAGTCTATTCCACCATGCATACGAATGTACTCAAGAAAGATGCCTTCCTCTAGATTTTGTTCTTGAGTATAATCAGAATCACAGTTGGGCAACAACGACTTATCTCCGTGTCTAATTGTAACGATAGACTTACTTTCAGCCTTTCCAATACTGTTCCATGCTTCACAAATAACATTCAAAACCTCTTCATCTCGAACAGGGTTTACAACAATTGTCAGATTCGGCCACTGGGATGTACATTGTGCAAACGCTTTTGCAGGGGAACATGACCAGTTGTATCCCCCTACCTCTGGGTATCCGGTTGTGAGACATCGGAAAAACATGTCCGTTTCTAGAGGCCAACGCATCTCGGATTGATGTGGAGAGACCTCTACCACTGGAGGATGAATTACCTTGAAGGGGCCAAGGGTACAGTTGACGCTCTCATCTGGAAATTCCATGCTCGTCGCAGTACAGAAAATTACCTTGTTGTGTATCAATCGCGTCACGGTGATGTTTGAAGTCAATATGTATTCTGCTGCTTGAGGCACAAATGATGTGCTCAAAGACGTTGAACTAGGCCACAACCAAGTGAGCAGAACCGGTGGATTGCTCCCGGACCCTTCACATCGAATTGCAAGTTGTTCTCTTTCTACAAGAACGTTGCTCGCTGGCCCTCTACAATGCAGATCATTTTCCCTCAGAAAGTACAACACATCCAACGTACCAAAGCCAGAGGACAATATTTTCCCCGACAGATCATGGATGATGATTGAACATCTGTACAACTTGTTTATCTCTCTTTGTACTCTCTGAATTGTAAGCCTGGATGTTACCCGATTCTGAGCTGTGAGAGGTATTGTGGTGATATTGACGAAGGGCTGTTGCCGGATATTCGCGGTCTTACCGTTTATCCAGTATGAGGACGCCGACGTAAAGGGAGCTTTTGACTGAAGAGTACATTCAAATGACGCTGGTTCACCCTCTTTAACGGTCACATTCCTGGGCTGGATCACGAATTCAAAATCATCCAAGCAAATGGATTTCATTGCATTACTATGAATTATGATTAAAATCGATAACAGGCAAAGACTAGGGCTCGTGTTCCCATATTTACGAGACAAGATAAAAGTCGCCATACTGTTTGGCTAAATTAAGGGCTACTGCGACAAATGTTCTAATCTATGGTATTACACCTGTGTCAAAAGTATTGCTTCCTATCTGTACATATGTACTGTCAATATCAAAAAGGTTAATGTGTCAGGATGTGATACTTTGAGATTTCATAAATCATTGAATTAATCAAAGAATTTAAGTTTCATATCAATCTGAAGTTTCATATTATTCGTTCTTGAAGTGTTTTGATCGAAACTCGTTCTTAAACTTGTAGTAGGCAACCTGGTTTCAATTGAAGTAACAAATTGCTTTGTTCTGTGTATTATGACAATTTTTTTAGCTTATAAATTTCGAGGAAGCAAATACTTATATCGTCTTGTCTAAACTGGATTGGTGTCCATATAAATGTATCACACCAACGCTCTACAAATAATTCATTTTTTGAAGTCAACTAAATCATAACTTTGCAGGAACGATTATTTTTTGAGAGCTTCTGAACACTGCGTTTATTTATGATGCCCTGGAAATTTCTTGTTCAAGAGGTAAACGTTTTGGAAAATTGAGTGCAACGGTGTTTGACAGAGCCCTTTTAATACCTCATAGCTCAAAAAAAGACCCAGAACATTTACTCAACAAAAGAGTTACGGTGGGGTTTATCATCATGAAAGCGATCATAATGTGTCTCATTTTATGTTTGGGAACAAACTTGTCTCCTGTTACAACACAAGAAGTTTACGAATTTCCTGAGGGAGAAGATGCAGTCGTTTTCTTCTGTCGCGCCACTGCTTCAGAGGAGGTGACCTACTCCTATGACTTGTTTGCACCAGATCAATCCTGCGTGTTCTGTATCAACGGAATCATGGATACATCATGCCTTCTTCCCGGACAACGAGATCGTATATTGGTGCATTATATTCGTAACAAGACCTCGGTGACGGTGACTTTGCTGCTCCAGAGGATCGATCGGTCTGATAGAGGATTCTACGTCCTCGCCATGCGGGAGAATAGCCACGGAGACGTATCGAACCTGGTGCAAGTTGCGTACATCGATGTCCTTTTCCCTCCTGGTGAAGCAAAGTGTGATGTTCAAGCCTCGCCTTACACCACAGCTCTGAAGGAGCTGCACTGTAATGCAACGGTCGGCAATGACGGCAAGGGCAATCTAACCTGTTTCCAGAACTCGTTTGAATGTGTTTTCAAGATCCCTGTCAGTTATTCTGCAACCCACATGACGGCGACATTCTGGATGGACATTGGCCCTCCTGTTTATTGTTGTTCGTTTGCCACCGATGTGTCAATGACCCATCAGTCTTGTCGCCAGTTCACCTATCCTCCAGTAGATAAGTGACATAAATGTACATTTATACATTGGAAGTAAAGTATTAGCTAATATTACAGTATAAGGGAGTCATAGAATAATTATGAGCAATCTTATTAATTAAATCAAGTATTAATAATATTTGTCTAATAGATATTAGTGTTGCTTGGCTACTTCCGCTTTGAGTTTCAAGTAACTTTAAAGAATAGTATTTTTTTACAGTGTGTTATAATGTAAAAATAGGAACAATCGTCAATTCAGGTACAGCTGGGTATTCCATTGAACTAATTCTAGACATTTATATACACTCCATAATGTAATAAATGCCTATTAATATCTCGTTTTATATATATTTTTCTTATATATAATTTACACATTTCGATTATGTGGTTTGATATTTAATTCTTGTTTTATTAATTGCTGGTCTCATTTCTAAAATAATAAAAATACATAAACAAGCATGTTATGAATTGTCCGAAATCCAACAGGTAAATTACAGTAAGACATCAATCATAAAATACGATTAATATAAACTTAAACAATATACAGTTGTCATCTAAAGATAACCTAGCTCTAAAGAGTTATAATCAGAATGACATGCTCAAACACATCGACCAACTTACTTTCGTCATAAGTCGAAACCATCATGTTTCTATGAGGATAAACATGTACATATCGTGTCAAAATTAATAAAATGGATATTCTTGTTACGGCCTTGTTGATGTAATATATGTCGTTATACTTATATTATAATTTATATGGGCGTTAAAATACATCAATCATACGACGGAGTACTATCGAAAGGGATCTCTTGACGCGGTATCCAATCAAAACACTTGTGTAGCCAATCGATTCTTACGTACTGAATACTCTCAAATCGACAAGCTGTTGCTTTTCTTTTTTCATTATAAATTGATTATGGTGTGTTTTGGAGGTGACTTGCAAAACAAACAAAACAATAAGGGGAACGGTAACTGCTTCTCTGATGATAGTAGTACATGTGCATTCAATCATTTATAATGTAGATGTCCAACCAATGTTTATTATTGTGTCGATTCTAACATTCAATATCTAATTTACCAATATGGGTATTTATTCTTGAAAATGTATGGACTGACGTAAAAGTTGTGTACCTATGAAAATGACTCTTGGTGATTTCAATAGATGTATATTTCATGAGATTCATAGATGGGGTCTTATATTTTATTTGGGTCATCTTTGAATATTATGTACTTGTATTGGCAAAATTAGTGCTTTTCATAAGCCGCCAAGATGAGGCAACTCTTAATTCCAAATAAGATATTATCTGAATAATAAACAAACCAAGAAATCATCACTGTCTGTTTGTCTATGTAGCTTCTCTGTTCCCGTTTCCTTCAACCCAACCCATATTAAAACGGTCTCTTGCCCCCCTTTCGATATCCTTCTACTCTCTCTTATATGTATCAACCCTCTATAATTTCCTAACCACCCCCGCCCCGCCCTTGTCTCTCTCTCTCTCTCTCTCTCTCTCTCTCTCTCTTGATGTATGTTTAGGATCATGTCCAGCATTTATTTTTTTTTTATATTCTACTCTAAGCCAAAAATAATTGCAGACTATTTTTCCCCCACTTATGTTATCCTTCATTACGCAAAATACAAACAAAAGTTTAAAAGATTTCGGTTGCTGTTATGCTTCTTCATTATCATAATATTACATTGTATGCAAATTCATCGATACGCATTATCTATATTCGGAGAATAAGTAAACAAAATTTTAAACAAATATAATTCACGATCCCCTTGATGACTCTGTTCAATTCAAATACAATATCAAATGGTAGGAAACTATTAAAAGAATTGCAGTGTGTTTGTGAGTGATTGTGTATCTGTGCGTGTAAGGGAGGTTTAGGTTAGGTTTAGGTTTTAAAATGTGTTTAAGTTTGTTTTAAAGAAATAAAAACATTCAAGGTTTAAAATATTTTGTCAAGTTTTTCGTTTTATTACCGGTAAAAACCATCCTCTTTATTTGGTTCAATTTTCGATAAGCGTTATCTCTCAAAACTTCTTTTAATCCTTTAAAATGTGTTCACGTTTACCAGAGAACAATATCAATTTAAAAGACGATTTTTTTTTTTTCTCCTTATGAACTCTTAGTGGTAACTTCCTCGGAATATAATATATTGAGAAAATGCTCAAAGTAACTACTTCTTCTATGTATATACCCCCTCTCTCTCTCTTTCCCTCTCCCCCGCCCTTCTCTTTCTGTCTCTCTCTTGTCTTTATCTCTCTCTTTCTCTTATTATTTCTATTATCACTAGTCTCCTCTTTAACTGTTTTTTTTATCCAGATTAGAATACAATATCAAGATATCATGACTCAACATTGAACTCTAATCAATTCGGCACAAACGACTTTTGACTTTGTTTTCACAATGAAATCACTAGCTGGCGTCCTCACACATGTCTGTATGTATTCCAATCATATCTTCGAGTATTCTACACCCGCGTCCTCTTATTCATATTCTTGCACATGTACAGCATGTCATGTTATGTCCACACTTCACAGCTAATGCCAGCCACATTCATTCACCAATTTAAAAGTTAATAACTATTAGAGTCATTGGCCGCATTGAGAAGTTTAGTTTTTAAGAGGGTCGTGAAGGTTTATTTCCTGTGGAATACTATTCTGACAGCATGAGGAGTCAGAATAATGGGATTATTTATACATTTACATTTCATTTTCTCAAAGAACACTGTTGTAAAGTAATAAAAACCTTGCCTTTATTGCTCGCAATGCAATGCATTCGTTAAAAAATTATCTCGCGTTGATAGGATGGTCATACACTGTAAAAAAAATTGCTGTAGCTTTTTACAGTAAATTACTGGCAATCCTGCTGCACAGTAAATAGCAGCATATTTTACGGTAGTTTCCTGTATCTTGTGGGAATTTACAGTAATTTACTGTTGAAAGTAGCTTACTTAAAGAGAAAATTACAGTAAATTACTGTGCAGCACAGTTGCCAGTAATTTAGTGTAAAACACTACAGTATTTTTTTTACAGTGTACTTATTTATTGAGTATATTCCATTTTTCATTCCATCACGAATTCAGTTGACAAGTAATAAAAACCCTGCCTATATTGCTTTAAATGGTTTCGTTAAAAATTTATCCTGTGTTGATAGGATGGGCATATTTATTGAGTATATTCCATTTTGTATCCTTTCAGCGGGAATAAGACACCCTACTTTTGTTTGTATAATGACTGATCTGAATTTTTCCATGACTGTTGCGTTCCAGAATAGGCAATGTGATTAAAATATAGGCTGTGCCCCGACCTTCAATAATCAAAATACTAATAGAATATGTATTTATTAATGGATTCCAATCTACCAAGATTAATGATA
Organism: Paracentrotus lividus; assembly: GCA_940671915.1. Lineage (NCBI taxonomy): Eukaryota > Metazoa > Echinodermata > Echinoidea > Camarodonta > Echinidae > Paracentrotus > Paracentrotus lividus. The sequence goes on from CALNVZ010001532.1 coordinate 94,670, forward strand.
GAGGCAACAGATATACATTCGAAAAGAGGTTTTGAGCTTGATGTATTGATGGTATCAACCTTAGATTTCATAAAGTCCATTAAAAGCCAGGGCGACGCTAAAATAATTGGGTGTTTTGTGACGGTTTTTTTTTCCGTGGCGCAAAAAAAAAAAAAAATATTATTCGGACGACAAGTCAGTTCGCCGGCTCGCATCACTTGCTGTTGAAACGATGTGCATATGAATTAATTATTCTGACGTTCTCATCTTACATTGGGCCAGCCATCAGTGGCTATATCCCCAAGTTATGAATTGTCTATGTGTTTATTGTGCTGGCGCTTATAGGTGTACAGGGTGTTAGTTGTCGGTAAGTGGGGACATGATATTGTACATGTTGTAGAAAAGATTACATTGCTCTGATATTGGCTCGACGACAGTCTGAGAAAATCTCCTGTTTTGCGGAGGAAGCATCATCAGTCGACGCAAGTTTGAGAGTTTGATTTTTATAACATTAAAGCCCAATTATAGTTGTAGTAAAAAATATTGATTTGTTTAAAACTTGCTCAACTTGTCCTCATAGTGTTCTAATGACATAAATATATATGGGCAAAGGACATAATCATGTTCCATGCATGTCTTTCCATGATATGTAATAGTTTGTATGAGCACGGGGAGATGTTCATCAAAATAAGGCCATACTTCCTTCATTCTCACCCCAGAACTCTGGGCATGCCAACCAGCAGCTGACTGGTATAACGTGAGTGAATTCTGTGTGTACAATCTGTGTATAGAATAGCATATGCTTTGCACACAAACCGCTGTATGCTGGCACTGTGCCTGTGAGATCCTATCGATTATGGCACTGTCAATACATATATTTACACAGATTTGTTGCTAAATTCAGGTGTTAGAGAGGATTTTATAACAAATCATTTTGTACACAGAGGTTAATTGAAGTATTCATTCATATTATTCTGCTTTGGAAGTGAAACAAAATCTCTATTCTCCCAAAACTATACATGACCTTTAATACTTAGAACATCTTCTCACAATAAGACCATAGTAAAATCTGAAAAGATGAATTCGACTGGTGATGAAATAGGATATCATGAAGCCACCATTTTCGAATTTTATATTTTAACAATCGTTCTCTCCATGGTTTTTAACGGATTTGTTCTGATTATTATCCGACATCAGAGAGAACTTCAAGATTACATGAAGGTTCTTTACCGACTGTTGGCATCACTGGACATTGCTTTAAGCATCGCCTGGGGCTCTTGGAGTATCATATGGTACTTATTTAACACCGTAAAAGCTTGTACAATATCAAATATGGTAATTCCATTTGTATATTATGGTTTGCTTTCATCTATAATGACATGCCTCTGTTTCATCAGCATCAACCTTTATCTCCTCGTCACAAGGCCTCTGAGATACCCCGCAATTGTAACCCGAAGACGGTTTTTCATGTCTCTGGGATTCGCATACCTACTCGTTCTGATGGTTCATGGAATCTACCTTCCCATTCCGAATTTTCCTTTAATACAACTATTGATTGGAGAGTGCCTAGAGTTAGAGCTCGAAAAGAGATCAATGGCTTCTCGCATAGCAGAAGTGGTAGATAGATTCTACATAATCGCCCCTGTATGTGTTACCTTATTCTTTACAACATTGATTCACGCAAAGTTGTTTCTCATCGTGCGTCAGAAAGTAAAGGCGGTGGCAAATCTCGAATCCATCCGTTTTGACAATAATCAAAATACCGTTAACCAAGTTAACATCGAACATGATGGTAATAGACGAGATCAGGACAACAGAGAAATCGTTTTCCATAGGCCTACCCTTACAAAAATGTACTTTGGTATTCCTATGGTATTTCTGAATGTCCTGTGGTATTCATATGGTATTTCTGAATGTCCTGTGGTATTCCTATCGTAATTCTATGGTACAATAAAAATACATAGAAGGACCATTAGGGGGGGATATACCCCCCACCAAAACACAGGGAAAAAAAGTACCATAAGAATACCATACAGCAGTGCTGTGGTATTTGGCACAAATACCATATGTATGGTATTCCTGTATGGTTTTTGGCACAAATACCATATGTATGGTATTTCTGTATGGTTTTCTGGCACAATACCATATGTATGTATTTCTGTATGTTTTTTTTTTTGCACAAATACCATATGTATGGTATTGCTGTATTGTTTTTGGCACAAAATACCATATGTATTGGTATTGCTGTATGGTTTTTTGGCACAAATACCATATGTATGGTATTGCTGTATGGTTTTCTGGCACAAATACCATATGTATGGTATTTCTGTATGGTTTTTTGGCACAATTACCATATGTTTGGTATTGCTGTATGGTTTTTGTCACAAATACCATATGTATGGTATTTCTGTATGTTTTTTTTGGCACAAATACCATATGTATGGTATTGCTGTATGGTTTTTTTAACACAAATACCATATGTATGGTATTGCTGTATGGTTTTTGGCACAAATACCATATGTATGGTTTCTTGGCACAAATACCATATGTATGGTTTCTTGGCACAAATACTATATGTATGGTTTCTTTGCACAAATACCATATGTATGGTATTGTTGTATGGTTTTTTGGCACAAATACCATATGTATGGTATTGCTGTATGGTTTTTGGCACGAACACCATATGTATGGTATTTCTGTATGGTTTCTTCGCACAAATACCATATGTATAGTATTGCTGTATGGTTTTTTGGCACAAATACCATATGTATGGTATTGCTGTATGGTTTTTTGGCACAAATACCATATGTATGGTATTTCTGTATGGCCTTTTGGCACTAATACCATATGTATGGTATTGCTGTATGGTTTTTTGGCACAAATACCAAATGTATGGTATTGCTGTATGGTTTTTTGGCACAAATGCCATATGTATGGTATTGCTGTATTTTTTTATTTTTTTTTACACATATACCATATGTAGGTATTGCTGTATGTTTTTTGGCACAATAACCACATGTATGGCACAAATACCACATGTTTTGGAGCCTCTGGTTACAATCGCCCCTATTACAATTTTGTCCCGGTCTCCGCAGCCCTCCATCCAGGGGCTTGCGAATTATCATGGATGGACGGGTAAGGGGTTGGGGAGAACGTGAGACCTCGATGAATGGGACTTAATTTAGATATTCGAACGGAATAAGGCTTCCCTAAATATTTGTATACCCAAAATTCAAAATAGAATGATCTATTTCACATAATTTATTATGCAGAAACTAATGACAATTTTAAGAATATAAGGTTGGAACAAATAAAACATAGTCCACAAAATACGACCTGAAGACATAGTTAAATCGTTAAATCATTGTATTGTTATTGTTTGTGAGCGCGAAGCGCGAGCTAAAATTTGCTTCTATAATAACTTAATCATTGTATTCACTAGCTGATAATCACTATAGAGAGAATACAATTCCGCAAGAGCGAGTGAAAAATCTCATAATCAACGTTTTACAATACATATATATATATATATAGGGGGAGACCGGGTATGGACGTTACAAATTCACCATTTTGGGCCAGATAATCCTAATGAAAGAACTCACGCACTCCATATTGGGTCTGTAGTTAGCTATTTATGTTGGCTAAAACCTGAGGCATATAAAACTTGAAAACATGTAAACACTAATTAACTACAGCTTAATTAGTGAAAGACATTTTTTTTTGTAACAACCTACCCCATTATCGGGGTAGGTTGTTACACCCATACGGGGTCAATTTGTTACAATATGTAAACATACGGGTAAGTGACAATGTGTAAATCTCTTATACCATACTTTAATTTCAACTTTCCAGTTTTCTTGAATCGTTAATTAGTAGATCAAGTAGAGCACTTAGAATAGACAAAAGTTATAATAGAAAAATAAAAATATTAAACACCTGAAAATTTAGACAAAATGTAATTTTACATATGTAATGTAATTGGGTAAGCTGTTACATCAACATGGGGTTGGTTGTTTGTACACAACCTACCCCATGGGTGATTTTACACACAGAAATCAACTGTAGCACAGTCATTAGGCAGAATAAGGGCATGGCTAGGGGGTATATTAGTGACATACATGTACATATTACATACCAGACTATCATCATGTGCCTTCAGTTGTAAGACTATTATAAATTTCAATTTTTGTCAAAATTTACTTGAACTGTAATAACATGGTTTTTTGTTGATTTACTTTTTAATAAAAAACGGAGAAACCTACGACCGCAGTTCATCACAGATCTGTGTAGCTGTATATAGATGCCAGTGAGCACATCCTCTCTTGTTCCATCTTAGCACACTGAGAACTGTAACAACTGACCCGTGTAACTTCCATACCGGTCTCCCCTATATATATATATTATATGTTTGTAATCCCTTCTGAATATGGTCACTTTTTATAACGATACGGACTGAAAAACAAAAAATTTAAAGAACTTAAAAGTTATTTCCATCACATTTGGACAAGTGGGCAAATACAAAATTTATCCAAATTATAGAAAATAAAAACAAAAAAGTAAAGCTTTGAAAATCAAGGGGACACGTCCGCCCTGATTGACGCCAAATTTGGGAGAGGAATTAATTATACACTAGATCGGAATAAATAAAGCACCCCAAAGAGACATATAATATAGGCTAATATCCAAAAATTCACAATAGAATGACCTACTCGCACATTATGCAAAGTTACAAATAAAACGTTGTAACAAATAGAGAATAAATGAATATTAGGGACCTGAAGAAGATAATTAGTTTAATTATTGCCTGGTGTTTTTGTTTGCAAGCGAAGCGCGAGCCAAAAATTTTGCTTTTTATTGACCTGAACTTGGTTCATATTACAAACATGTTTTACGCACACTGTGCCTCTTCGTCTATTATACAGAGTGAGTCAATAAAAATGTCCCTTCATTTTGCAGCTGTCTTGTGAAAAGTATGAATATTTAATCATGGGTTTTATAATATGTCTTGGTAGAGTCATCCTCCTAGCATATGTTGGTACAATTTTCATTTGGATATTTGAAAGCATGACTGAATAACAGATAATCTTCAAAAGACGGTAAGATCTCACTTGCGCCAAGTGGTTGGGTGAAGAATAAACAAATTAAGAATTTATTACTTATGTGCAAGCACAATGTAACACACCCACACGTACCCTCATTTACACATTCAAAGCACAAACAAACCCACACCCTCACCACACACTCCCACATACACCTTCCACACACACATACACACCCACACCCTCAACAAACACACCGACACACAAAAACACATACACACACACCTACACTCATACTCATAAACGATTGTTAGGGAATTACTACGTTCATGCGTGCAAAGATCCAAATGAGAATGGTGTCACCATATGCTAGGAGGAAGACTTTACCAAGACATATCATGAAACCCATGATTAAAAGTTCATACTTTTCACAACACACCTTCAAAATGATGGGACATTTTTATTGACTCACTCTGTATGTACATATAGTATTTTGTCTAAAGCTTTAAAATGTCGATGGCGTGGATCGATCCACCAGAAAAACAAAAATCTGATGGGGGGGACTCGACGTCCGTTCACCCTCCACCCGGGACGTGACACCATATGCATATACGCTCCGCATCTACGTGTTATGTGTGTTAGTTCCACAAGCAAGATACTTATTTTTTTCTATCAGGAGCAGTTTCTTACAGGAATTGACTAGTGGTGTTTGACCAGTTGACTGATTAGGCGAACATGGGAATTAATTAGACAAATGGTAATTTGACGAACTGATTGAAAAGACAAACATCCACAGGATGAACCAACGGGCATTAGTCTAAAGTTGGATTTATGGCAGTTTGAATGCTGAAGTTTGGTAGTTCGTCAATGGTATTCCTCGTGGTACACTTGACCGATCGTGCTGTACTATGGTAATATACGCTCATATTGCATACATGTCTATTTGTATTGCATCAAATCGTAGTATTTTGGTGAAGACTTCTAACCTATTACATAGTAATTGTACCATATGCATATTATCATTCTTTCTTTACCTAGGAAATATATTTCCTAAACACAAAAGTACATCAAGAGCGATAGTTTTGAACATTTGCCATTATTATCAAGAGACTAATAAGATAACTAACTGTGACCCAAAATATATTTGGTAATGTGGTATAATATACCAGTATGGTATTCCTGGGTGGTCTAGGCAGCAGTCATGTGGTATAGTGTCGTTGGCGGTGGTAAATCCACCTCAGAATTAACACAGGCGTGTGGTGTTCCGAACGTCGTAGCGAGTATGCAGTCATAAATCACCTGGTAACTAGTGTGGCGGTATAGATGTGGTGGTCATTAGTTTGGAATATGCCTATAAGGTATTTTTGCTGTATGGATAATCTCTGTATGGTATTTTTTGTGGTATAACTTGTTGCTAAATACCATAGGAGATCTGTTGTTATTTGTGCCGAAATACATAGGAAACCCACTAATGGGTATTTTTGGGCTGTAGTAATGAGGTATTTTTGTGTGGTTTTCTTTCGCAAAAAACCATAAGGAAATCCTATGATTATGTGTTGGCTGTATGGTAACTTCTGTATGGGTAATTTTTGTGTGGTATTGGTTGCCAAAAAACCATAGGACAAAATCCTATGGTATTCTTGGCAACTGTATGGTACTTCTGTATGTTTTTTGTTGTGGTATTGTGTGCCAAAAAACACCTATGGAAATCCCATATGTATTTTTTAAAGGGCTGTTACTGGGTAATAATTATTGTGTGCCAAATAAAAAAAAACCGCCTAGGAAATCCTATAGTATTTTGGCGTTTGTATGGACTTCTGTATGGTATTCTTGTGTGGTATTTGTGCCAAAAACCTAGATCTTATGGTAATTTTGGCTTGAGTAGATTTGTGCCAAAAAACCATAGGAATCCCTATGGTTTTGGCTGTATGGTACTTCTGTATGGTATTTTTGTGTGGTATTTGTGCAAAACCATAGGAAATCCTTGTAATTTTGTTATGGTCAAACTTCTGTATGGTATTTTGTGTGGTATTTGTGCCAAAAAACCATAGGAAAATCCTGTGGTATTTTGTATGGTACCGTTGCATGGTACCACAAGACATTTTTGTAAGGGTAATCACGAGGGAAATCGATGTCAGCCGATGCTTTGGATGAAAGGATTCATTACGATCGTCTTGCTTTCAGGATCCTTCTACATCGTCTGGATACCTTTCATTATCACCTATGCCACTTCGAATTCTTCGGTTATCATTGACTGTCTCTCAGGTACTAACACGTGGGTTCAACCAATCATTTACTTACTCATAAACTCTGAAGCCAGAAAACTGAGCTGGAGACTTGTACGCTTTAACAAAATGCATGAGTAATATAGACCTACAAACGCTACCATCATTAACACTCCATTACAAGATTAAAAGAACGATAGAATAAGGTGAGCCACGGATTCATGATTTGGACAAAAGGAGACATAGCGACAAGCTGAACAAAATATCTATTCACCAAAAAATAAGTTAGTTAATAAGGGTGTAAATATTGTACTCTTGCCAAATCTTCGAAAAAAAAAATCAAAAAAAAAAATCTCCGAAAAAAAGATGTTACATCAATCATTATGTTATGGGGAGAGTGCTCAAAGTAATAATTATTTCATTAATTTTGCAATATTAATTTTGTTGGTGACATAATTGAATGGTATACTGTTTGTAGTCGTTTTTTTTTTTCAACATCATTAACCATGCTCCAGGCACTGCCTGTTATAGGATGATGATACAAGTTACATGAATGTGCCAAGGCAAATGCTTTTAAAAACCATTTAGTGCAAAAGTGCCACGAACCTATGTAATTCCATAATCATTATGAGGGATGAAGCACAGAGGACAATTCCTGTCAACGCCACTTTGTCATTCTTTTGTGTATTAGGTTGAAATTAGATTGATGAAACTACTATGTTCACCTTGCAATTAATCTTCGATAAAGCGGTTGTCTAGCGCAAGATTGGTACTTAAATAATGTGTTAAATGAAACAATTTTATAGATGCCGTTTTAGCCCCGAGTATGCAAGAGATCTCCTTGGTCATGTTGGTATAAGTTAGGAAACCTAATGCTGCGCAGCAATTCTCACATCGCTAATGCTACAGTCACACAGACACTTACGTTTAGTAACGTTCTTGCTGTTTTATCCTTATTTCATTTTAAAATAAGAAAATGATATATTATTTCTTATGTATTTCTTTATTTTATTGGATGAGCAAAGTTCATCCATCCGTGGGGATCCGCAGAAAAGGGGGAATTTTTGGACGCAACGCCGGACGCAAGTCAACGTAAGTGTCTCTGTGATGCTACAGTCACACAGACACTTACGTATAGTTACGTCCCGTTGCGTCCAAAACTGATTTTCTTTTCTGCGGATCCCCACGGATGCCTTCCCGTCATAGTCAGAAGTGGAAATAATGACAATTTTGTTCATTCAGTTAAACAAAGAAATACATAAGTAATTATAGAGCAGAAAAGAAAATAATTTTTGGACGCAACCGGACGTAACTCAACGTAAGTGTCTGTGTGACTGTAGCATGACTGTCACATAACGTTACCTACGTTTTTTTTAACGCATTGTACAGGCCTCAGCTGGCGGAGATGAGAATGCATTTAATAAAATTTGATCTCGTTTTTTAGTACACGTAGTATTTCTTCATCAAACAGAACTGTGTCTGAGCTAGCGCCATCAGCGTCCTTGGACGGTGTGTGCGCTTTATAAGTTTTCACTATTATTACCATGTTATCATTATTATTGGCACGACAACGCTATTAGCCTGTGTCTATATTCTCCAGTGGTGTAAGCAGCCAACTAGAGTTTATGCGCTTAATATCGGTAATATTACGACACAGAAAATCTTATACCGAGGTGTTGACTCAGTGGATAGAGCGTCCGCCTCATACTCGGCAGGTCGTGGGTTCGAGCCCGGCAGCGTCGTAACAAAAGGAGTTGCTGCTACACTGTTTGGTGTTCTACAACAAAGGGATAGAGCAACACCGTTCTGACACTCAGCTAAGTGGCTGTCGGGCCAACGATCAATTGCGCAAAAGGAAATTCCGTTTTATCTTTGTTTCGGACAATAAACTTGGACCGTTGGCCACTGTAGAATCTGGAAAGATGAACGCAACGGGTTATGAAATAGGATATCGGGAAGCCGCAATTATTGGCTTTTATATTTTAACATGTGTTCTCTCCATAGTCCTGAATGTTATCGTCCTGGGTGTTATCCATCATCAAAGAGAACTTCAAGATTACATGAAGGTACTTTACAAACTCCTGGCATCACTTGACATTGCCCTAAGCATCGTTTGGAGCCTTTGGAGTATCATCTGGTATTTCTTCAACAGTGAACGGGCTTGCACCATCTCAAATATGGTGTTTCCTTTTGTATATTATTTTTTGCTTTCATCCATAATGATATGCCTCTGTTTCATCAGTTTCAACCTCTATCTCCTCGTCACAAAGCCACTGAGATACTCCGCAATTGTAACCCGGAGACGGTTTTTCCTGTCACTGGGATTCGCATATCTACTTGTTGTAATGGCTCATGGAATCTATCTTCCCATTCCTAATTTTCCCGTCGCTAATTTTTTTATTGAAGTATGCATAGAGAACGATGCCAAAACTAGATCAGTGACTAATCGAATAGTAGATATGGTTGATAAATCATATGCCGTCGCACCTGTTTGTGTTACATTAGTCTTTACCACATTGGTTTACGCGAAGCTGTTTCTCATCGTGCGTCAAAAAGCAAAAGCGGTGGCAAATCTGGAATCGATTCGATTTGATAATAATCAAAATACTATTAATCAAGACGATGTAGAACATGATGGAAATAGCTTCCCAAGACGAGATCAGGACAACAGAGAAGTCGGTTTCAATATCCATAATCGTTATGGAAATCGACGTCAGCCGATGGCTTGGATAAAAGGATTCATTACGATCGTTCTGCTTTCAGGTTCATTCTACATTGTATGGATACCTTTCATCATCACCTATATCATATCACATCATTTGGTTATCCTTGACTTTCTCGCAGGAACTAGCACATGGGTTCAGCCAATCATTTACTTACTCACAAACCCCGAAGCCAGAAAAATGCTCTGTCGATTTGTCCGTTTGCATAAATAGCATGAATAACATTGACACCATGCTCCAATTTTTCTCCTTTTTTTTGCATATTTTATTCATTTATTTATTTACCATTTATTAATTTACTTTTTATTTGCACTTTTTGTTAGGTACAGTGTTTGTGTCCTCATACAATCTCGTAATATTGCGGACAAACAAGACACGGATTGTAGATTAAGCGACTTAATTCTATTGGAATATACCAGTTAATATAGGCCTATATAAGTGCATATCTTTACGTAACAAATGTAAATCATGTATTGAAAAAATTATTTCAAGTGACGAATAAAACAAGCACCAACTGACAAATATATATTGTCAGTCCGATTGCTGACGACGAATCTTATCAGACAGAACAACTTAAAGGACGAATTTACACATACAACTTTGGAAAGTTTGAGAAATTTTAAACGGGTTTCGTTATCTGGAAGGATTAGTCCGAAGTTTGTCGTGCGCATGCGCGCAAAACTAGCGCTTTGAATTTTATTTGCAACAACTTAGACTTAAGTATAATATTTTTTTTAAATATTAAATATATATGTTCAAATGTGTGGGGAGCTTATTTTGTGTTGGTGGCTTGGCTTTTTCAGCTGCTAAACACAAGAGGAAGAATACAGTCTGTGTCAAATAAAATGGGACAGTCGGGGAAAAAATAATTTAGGTGTGAAATCTTTATAGATAATGTGTGTATGTGGTACCAAATTAAAGCCTGGACATTTTCTTTGCTGATGCACTTTGTTCTGTATAATAAGCTTTCGTTAAACAAAAGATATGCTAAGTTTTGTGCGACGAGAAACATATCGAAATTACGCACGTTTATTGTTCCATTATGCGAAACCTACATAAAAGCATGGACGTCGTGCGAAAATGGATTTTTCTTGACTATAGAAAACTGGTCATATCTCAAAAATTACAGAACCAAATGTGATGCAAAAAATGCTAAAGAAAGTCCGAATATCCTGCTTTATGAAAATGCCAAACAATACCAGGTTTCAATTAATATTCATACTATAAAAAAAATGTTTTCCGACTGTACCATTTTTTTTTACACAGAATGTATATTAATTGAATTAGCATTTCATTCTGTATGAAGAAGCCTACAATGAAAAGTATGAACAATTATTATGTGATTCACGTTGTAATACAATGAATTCCACTTTGCAATTTAGTATATGAATATAAAAAAGGCCCAAGTCCATAGGAGGTCATTTTGAGAAAATCGAAAAAAACTTAATATTTTTTTTATATTCGGGCAATTAAAGTATATTTGGCCAAAAGACATCAGAGTCTTCAGAGAACATCATAAAACCAATTTAATTGTACATTTTTTATGAACATTAATATTCACGTTACTTGTGGGCGGGGCCTTTTGTCTGGTGGCCTTGGGTCGTTTTTAGAATCATATGGACTTGGTCATTGTTACATTCGTATACGGTGCGTTCCAGAAAAAAGTATACCCAACTTTGATAGCCTCATATTATATAATAAAATATAATAGCTTATCATAGCTTACGTGACCTTGAAATATATATCATCATAAAGAGCAACTCATATTCTTTTCAATGATACCAAACTTATACCTGTATTGTGACGGATGACTCAGCAGTTGGGCTTTAAAAAACAAGCGTAAAAAGTGCCCTGTCCCAAGTTTGAGCAAAAGCAGCCCTTGCAGTTCAATAGATCAAATAATCCTAATAATGAATGGACTCAGGAAGGCTGACCTCAAACAAACAATGAATGATCAGAAAGCCAGGGCTGCTTATCAGACAACTTGTACGTATCACTTTGACCAATTTTTAAACACTCAAGTGTTCAGTCATCCATGACAGTATTGGTATGATTTTGGTATCATTAGATAGAATATGAGTTACCTTTGTCAGTAAATTAAAATTAATTGCACATAAGTTATACAATTTAATATGAAGCTCTCAAATTCAGTATACTTTTATCTGGGACGCACTACTAAAAAAAAAAAAAAAAAAAAAAAAAAAAAAAAAAAAAAAAAACGGAGTTTGCAAAATGACGTATTATTCATGTTTTATAGTTCCTCTTCCTCCATCCATCACCAAAAAGTCTTAAGCACGCAAACAACAGTTCAAGAATGAGGGGGTGGTATGGTCCCTCCCTTTATTATTTTTTTTTTAATTAAATAGAAAAACAAGAAATACAGAGGGCGTCCGCACTTAAGCTCAGGTTGGGGGTGAAATGAGTGAGAACTTTTCTTAGAAAGGACCTTTGCTTGCCAGAGATTTTGGGGTAAAATGCTTTTGTAAATGGCAAATATTTTTATTTTATTGCTTGCCAATGAATTTTTTTTTTTTTGGGGGGGGAATTCTCAAAAAAGTAAAACTTTGTTGTGAGCGAATTTTGTAAGAATACATCAATCCTGAGTCCGTCCCTGTATGCCCCACATCCACACACGCACATCAGCATAGGAATATTTTTTTCTTCTATTTTTGAGGAGCTATTTTTATTTTTATTTTTTAATATATTGACTCACACCCACCCAAACACCCTTTACACACCCTCTGACACACATACACACACACACACACACACACACACACACACAGGGTATTACATAACACAATCTGTTAATGAGAGAGGGCGCTATGATATGAATGTAAGAAAAGCCCAAGTCCTGGGCCCCGTAACACAAAGGTTTGCGATCAATCGCAAATTTGAAAGAAGCATTGTAATTGGTCACTGATCGGTCATTTGAACAAAACTTGCATGCAACAGTGATTGTGATTGGACTTTTTTTTTACATTCATTAACAGGTTTTTTTCTTTATTTAAGGCATTTCTGAGATGATTTCAGATTCATCATTTATGCACAAGATAAGTCATTGTATAAGGAACAGTTTCCCATATTTAAGTCAATTTTACCAAAAATTGGACTTGGGCCTTTTTTATATTCATATACTCAATTAATTGTAATATTTTAATAACAAAGCTTTACAGCATTCACTTTGATAGGATCATTCTGGTAATACAGTGTTAAATCACCAAAAAATTAAACTAGCCCAGGGGGTAGTTTAAGCCAGGTTTAATTCCTGGGCATCATCGTTACTACCCGGTTATAAGACCATTTGCACCTTAAATACAACACAATTAAAGTTAACTTTTGTGATAAGGGGCCGGGGGAGGATTATAAAAACAATATAAAAGCAAAAAATAATCCAGATTGATTAATCTCTCATGTTAAAAATACATCCAATCCTCAATAATAAATGTATGCATTACCTGACAAAAATAAAATAAAAAATCAATCAATCAACCAAACCTGCCTCGCCTAGCTAGACCAGCGGTGCGCACGATTGGCAAGGCGCGTATTATATTGTTGCATTACCTGCGTTGCACTGCTGCGCGATCCTGACTTGGGAGCTCAGCTGGAGATGAGCTCTACTGAGCATGCGTAATCTATTTAACCCAGGGTTAAATGTAAAACTTGGGTTTTGTTAAACTAGGCTATCAGAATACCAATAGGACTTAAACCAGGGGTGTGGGTTAAGTGTGGTTTAGTTAACCTAAGGTTAACTTTAGCCCAGGGTTAACTTTTACTGCTATCAGAATATGGGCCTATAAGTTTAGTACAATCATGAGATGTTATGCATGTATGCAATGTACAGTCTGTGTCAAATAAAATGGTACAAGTCGGAAAACATTTTTTTAATAGTATGAAGTTTAATCACAGTCTGCTATTGTTTGGTATTTTCATAAAGCAGGAAGATCAGACTTTCATCTGCTATTTTTTTTCATCACATTTGGTGTTGCAATTTTTTGAAATATGGCTAGTTTTCTACAATCAAGAAAAATCCATTTTTCGCACGCCTTCCCATGCCTTTGTGTATACGTCTCCCATAATGGCCATGAAGTGCTCTATTTCGATTTGTTCCTCGTCGCACAAAATTTAGCATAACTTTTGTTTTACGAAAGAAAATTTTACAGAACAAGGCGCATCAGCAAGGAAAATCTTTTGGTTTTATTTTGGTACCACATACACACATTATCTCAAAATATTTCACACCTAAATATTTTTATTTACGACTGTACCATTTTATTTTTTTTCTGACACAGACTGTACAATCTCAATATAATTAAGTTTCTGATCAGACTTTATAAGTGGTGTTGGATAGTGTGCTTATGTATATGTTTTAATTAATTTGGCTGTTTGTGTCTGGGGATGTACATCGTTGTAAATAAGTTCTTATGTATGTATGAATTTATTTATTTATTAGACTTCACCAGTAAAATGTACATGGTATTTTGTCAACATGTTGAACATAATCAAAGTGGGAAAAAAATTATTATAATAGTTAATGGATGTAGTATATATACAAGTTAAGTTTTAACATAATCATTATAATCATATTGACATAATTGAATTTACAATAATTCATGAATGTAGTAATATATACAAATAATTCGGACTTAATCAAAGTGGAAACAAATAATATATCTATAAACAGTTTTCACATAATCATCGTAATCATTTTGACATCATTAATTTACAATAATTCATGAATATAGCAATATATATATAAATAATTTTAACATAACCATCGTAATCATATTGACATAATTAATTTACCAGAATTCATGAATATATTGATAAATACATGCAAATAATTCGACCAAAATCATATTGACAAATATATATAATATATATACAAGTATAGTTTTAACATAATCATCATAATCATATTGACATAATTGATTTACAATAATTCATGAATATAGTAATATATACAAATAATTCGGACTTATTCAAAGTGAAAACAAATAATATATCTATAAACAGTTTTAACATAATCATCGTAATCATTTTGACATAATTAATTTACAATAATTCATGAATATAGTAATATATTTATATAAATAATTTTAACATAACCATCGTAATCATATTGACATAATTAATTAACAATAATTCATGAATATAGTGATAAATACATGTCAAATATATATAATGTATATAAAAATAATTAGATACAAATTTCATGAGTTTTTTCATATATATGTACATTAAAATTCTCCTCTGATTGATATTATTTTCTTGAAGTATTTAAGCACAAGGTTAATTATATCTTCATTTTCTAGTTTCATTATTTCTATAAATCTGTTTTCGTCACTAAATTCTCTGAATTCCCCCCTAAGTTTAATTATATCGGTAAACAGTATTGCCCTTGCTATCCTATATTTTGTACATTCTATCATAATATGGTATTCGTCCCCAATTTTCCCAGTATTACATTCATTACAAATCCTTAGTTGTGATGGAACTTTATTCGGTCGTCTGTGTCTGCCGGTTTCTATAGGGAGGTTATGAGAGCTTATTCTTAGCCGACATATGTTTTTGCGTAATTTATAATTGTTTATATGGGTTAGGTATTTTTCCCTCTCTATATTCCTTTTAAATTTTCTATATGTTCTTAATTTATTTTGTTCGTCCCCATAAGCATAATCATGGTCTAAGTCCATTGTAAATTGACGGTTGTATAGTTCTTTTATTTTATCTTCTATTTCATCTCCTATAACTGTAGTACTATCAATAATATCTTCTATTTGTAAGCATTCGTGATTTACATCTAGGTAAGAGCTACATGCCTTACGTAAATGTCGTACATTCCCTAACCAACATATACACTGTTTACTTAACATTGATTTATTTTCTTGGAAAGAGTAATATAGTAATGAGTTCTTTTCTAAATTTCGCATACGTGCCCAATATTTGGCTATGATCTGACAGATACTTGTTATTAATGGGTATGATCCAACTTCGGCTAATATTGCTATTTTACTACTCTTTTTATTGACACCTAATACATTTCGCAACTTTTGTAGTTGAACACTTTCTATATGATTCTTAAATATGTTTTGGAATTTCCCTTTTCAACTTTGCCAAGCTTTTCAAAATTAACCATGAAGGCACCCCAAACCTCTGCACCATAAAAAAAGTATAGGTTTAATGAGAGAATTAAACAGACAATTTCAACTTAATGTTGGGAAGACAGTACCGAAAGATTTTAGAAGTTTAAATATTACTTTTTAGATTTGTGTACCAAATTTACGGTGCGTCATTGAAGGTGCCACAATTATTAATGGTAAGCGCTAAATATGTTGCCTGTTTTACTGTTTCTACGTTTTCATCGTTTATTTTGAATAAATGATGTTTCAACATCCTTCCGTTTTTGTTACAGATTAAATTTTTGTCTTTTTTATATTTACTTCTAATAACCAACTTTTACAGTATATATCAAGTCTATTCAATAAGTTCTGCATTCCGTTTTTCGACTTTGATATCAACACAATATCATCAGCATACATTAAACAGTTTAATGTTTTCTATTTATTTCTACAGGATCAGTATCGACTGTTCCTAGTTCTTGTGGTAAATCGTTCAGGTAAAGGTTAAAAAGTGTGGGCTTATTGTGCATCCCTGTTTTACTCCACAATTGGTTTCAAAACATTTCGTCAATCCGTCATCTAATTTGACACTTAGTTTTAATTTTTCATACATGTTTGTGATAACTTTATAAAAATTTCCCCCAATTCCATACGTCAGCATTTTGTAAACAACAACCCTTTTCTCCAAACGCTATCGAAAGCCTTGCGTAGATCGACAAAACAGAAGTATACATTTTTCCTTTCGTTACGATCATTTTGTTCTTACGTATTTGTCAATAATCGTTTTTAGAGTAAATATATGATCTGGTGTTCTTTGTCCTTCTCTGAAACCAATTTGATTACTTACATACATCTTATTTTCTGTAAGGTAGTTTACTAGTCGTCTATTTAGAATACTGCAGAACAGGTTTCCAACCGAGCTCGACAGACAAATCCCTCTATAATTTGCCGGGTCAGATTTACAGCCTGTTTTGAATATGGGAACGACATAGCTTTCCGACCATCTCCTCGGAAACTTACTGCTTATTAATATCATGTTAAAGACTTTTGCTAAACCTGGTGAGAAATGATACTTTCCCGCTTTCAGCATTTCATTTAAAATAGAATCGCATCCAGGGGCTTTATGTGTTTTGAGATTTTGAATACATTTGAATACTTCGGTAGTTGTAATAGTGAAGTCCAATTTACTAAAAGTTTTTTGAAGTCCTTCTTTCTTTAATTGATCCTCTATTATCAAATGATTCTCTCCAAGCGTTTTTGTTTTATTCATGAGATTACGAAAGTAGTTGTACCATTCTACAGGCGGGATCTCCCCCGCGATATGTTTCTTTTTCGAGTGTGATTTATTGAATTTATCTATAATATTCCACCAATCTTTAGTGTTCGTACTTTCTAATTCTTCTAGTCTTTTCAACATATCATTTCTTGTTTCCTTCATATGTCTCTTTAGCCTGTTCTTGAATAATTTTTTGCACGCGTAATATCTATTTCGCAATTGCCTGTCAAATGGGTTCTTGCTGACTTATAGCTTCTTAACTCTTTTCTGCAAAGCTTTGGTTTCTCTATCACAATGTAATTTGTTTTGTTTCTTTCTTTTACTCTGTTTCTTTTTACATGTTTTTTTCGGTATTCTTGCCGCATTAGCCATGTCCAGGATACACTTACTTAGCTCGTCAACTGCCATGTCGATCCCGTTCTCATTAAAATCTATTTCTGACAATGCTTTAATTCTTTTCTTGTTTTCAGGGTAGTTAAGGGCCGTTTCAAATTGTTCTCTACTGAATTGTCCCTGCCAGTTGTATGTATCTGGCGACGGGATTAGTTCGATTCTGGCATTTTCGTCGTGGTGATCAGGTCGATGATGTAATGCCATAGACACTTCAATTCAATTGGGCAATGATCTGAGTATATTGTTAGTGGTAATACATGAAAAAAGTTGATTTGTATGTAAAATGTGTATTTCTATATATAGCCTTTTAAACTCTTGTTATTGTCTTATATGTGGTTGGCGATACTTGCAGGTTTTCTTCAGCCGTTAATGCATACTTTGTTCTGGAGAATCGGCCCTTTCACTTTTTTTTTTTTTTCAAGCGTCATATAAATGTAAAATTTCATTATTGTTACTCAAATGTGAATAAACAGATTACATAATGCAGCAAAAGTGACATTTGTGACAACCTTGTGTAAATTTTGTTTTCATTGTCACAATCGCGCAATACTTTTTGTGTCATACTTTACGAATTTTTTTTTCAATGCAAAACATCATTTTTTAGCATTACGAATCAAGATGAAAATTCTGCAATAAATATTTGACGAATTTGCATTGATCAAGTTTATTGTCATGGAAATCTTGCATGACAAATTTATTTGACTAATCAAAAGTTTGTCAAATAAGACAATGTTTTGACGATTATTTTTGGTCAATTGACTAGATATATTTAAAAGTGTACATGTCGTGATTATGTAGATCGTGTCTTAATTCGAATTGAGACACGATGTAAATAATTTCGAAATGTACAAACTCGATTTGCTACATGACCTTTATTATTTTATGTCGCGAAATCAATTATTTAAAGTCATGACTTAAAAACGTTGAGCAGTAATTTAGATTTATGTCATGTCGTAATTTTAAAATTGGCGATTTCGGAAAATGCTGAGAATTACCTGGGGTGGTGAGAGTAAGCAATAAAGAAGTCCTAAATAGAGCTAAAACAGAGAGAACTTATGAAGACTGTACAAAACAGAAAGGTTTAGTATGTTGGACATGTCATTATAGAGCAAACATATTGCAGAAAGAGTTACTTGAAGGAATTATACAGTCTATGTCAAATAAAATGGTGCAGTTGGGAAACATTTTTTTATTTTACGAAGATTAGTCACCACTTAGTAATGCTTGATATTTTCATAACGCAGGGAAATGAGCTTTCTTCTTTTTTCATCTCATTTGGTGTTGTAGATCTTGAGATATGATTAGTTTTCTACAAACATTAAAAATCCATTTTGCGCGCCACTTGCCATTTCTTTGTGTCGGTTTCGAACACTAGCCGCCGAAATTTACGTAAAAGAACAACAGGTTTGTGCAAAGTTAAATCTTTTGTCTTTACACAAAAATTAGCATAACGTTTGTTCTACAAAAACAAATTATTTGAAATAAATTGTTTCAGCAAGAAAAATATATTGGCTTTAATCTGATACCATATATACAAAACATTTGAAAAGATTTAATACCTAATTTATTTTTTCCCCGACTGTACCATTTTTTTTTTTTTTTTTTTGACACAGACTGTAGTAGGCCTACATGGTAAACGGGAAAGGGGTAGACAGCGAACAATTGGATAGATCAGATCATGTTAAGAAATGAACAGGACTGACCTATGGATGGATCTGAAAAACCTAATGACCGTGAGTTGTGGAGATGCATCCCCTTTCTGATTAACGGCACTAGATGATGATAATGATTAGACATTAGCATGATTAGGGCCTATGACAGAGCAAATGGACATGGATTTTGAAAACTTTAAATAGCTACGTACATTTCGGTAAAACAACATGATTCAATACTCAACATTCAATTCATTTTCCGTATAGAAATAGATAGATTCAATAATACATTAAAATGTAATAACGTTACAAGCGAAGTTACTCAGTATGAAATAAAACACATATTGAACAATACGAAAGACCATGAGAAAGCAAGAAATTTAGAAGAAAGAAACAAGGCCTGTATGACGCAAGTCACTATGATTACATAAGTATGGTCCAAAGCAAATAGAACGACTCATTAGAAGGGAATACTAATGAACTAGGTTATTGGCTGATTGGTATTTTTATGTACGTTTAAACGTGTTGAGACTAGGGGCCACCTTAATGTCATTAGGTAGAGAATTCCAGTAGGCACATTCAGAAAAGATAAACGATTTTTGTGCAAATAATGTTCGTGTTACTGTTAAGGGTAAGTGGTAGCAATTCCGGTGTCTATTTGGTTATTGTTTACAGAGACACTTTTTCTTGCGACAATTGCTCCTGGCTTCATTTCGTTTAAAATGTAGGGCTATCATTTTTATGGTTCGGGTTGCAAATGCGTTTTATTTTATTTTGGGGGTAAAGGGTTTAAGGTAGAGTACAGTTTAAAAACCATGGCTCAAATTAAAGTGGAGAGGCTGAGCCGAGATTGAGGGTTTAAAATTAAAAAAACAGGCTAAAAATCACAAATGGTGATTTTCGCGTTTTGTACACGTTTGCTGGAAAAAGTGTGGGGCTCAAGCCCCGAACTCCGAATTGAATTTACAGCGGAACGATTGTCGCTGAAGCAAATGTCACTGGGATCTTAATTCCATTATCATTATATGCCTGTTGATATCTTTTTAGTATACTGAAACTGAAATTTTCTATCATAAGATACCATCTAAATCGTTATTATTTTCATCAATTCAGTTTCTATTTACATGGAGTTAATAACCTTGAAAGTAAGTTTAATAGATTTAGAAGCGTGAAGGCGTAAAGACCAACAATTTTGAAAATTACTCTACACGAAAAAAAACTCCTGTGTTACCGTATTTTCGTGTCCTTCACAAAACCATTTTGGTTGGCTTGCAATACAGCAAAATGATATCAACATATAGATTGACCTATAATAGACATATGAAATTGACACAATCATTCATGCACAAGTTTCATAAACCATGTCATTTGGAGCAATCATGCAAAAAAAAGTAAGGCATGATTAAAAAAAAATTTCATTATGAAATCAGCAGACCATCGGCAATTAACAAAAGTGGTGGTGCTCACGTATTCATGAACCAATTTTTGAATTTTTTTTGTGTCATTTTGAAGTTGAGACCATGACCGAGTTTTCTTTACATATATAGACCTTCACCCCAGAATCCGTCATTTTTTTCAGTTTGGCAGCCATTTCAAAGTGTAAAATTTGTGTTCTTGCTGTTGTTGTTGTTGTTGTTGTTGTTGTTGTTGTTGTTGTTGTTGTTGTTGTTACGCATTGTAGCAACGGCGTAAATCCATGTCGTTGGGTGGATGGATGAGCGACATAATTTTCCCACTTGTCGCGATCTTGTTTGACATAATATAAGTTACGTTCGGCGTTACGTCAAAAAATCCTTTTTCCGGCTGATCCCCACGGACGCCTTCCCGTCATAGTCAGCAGTTGAAATAGTAATAATTTATTTTCATCCAATAAAACAAAGAAATACATTAGAAATGATAGAATAGAAAATTAAATTAGCATAAAACAACAAAAACGCAACTAAATGTAAAAGTCTGTGTGAACTTATCATAAGAATCACTTAAGCTTTCCATGTATTTGATATTGAAGCATCAAATTATAGAGCAAAGGCAATATCAAGATAATTATGATGAACATCGGTAGCTAGCAGGAGGTGGTCGACGACGTTGACGACGATGAAGGGAGAAAGATTTGTCAAGACGTCAAAGCTATCTGTCAAGACTTTAAAGCGATTTGCCAAAACGGCATAGCGATGACGATTATACCCCCGTCACACTGAGCTCGTTCCTACTACGTCCTTGCAAATTTTGCCGAACGGGCATAGTCTGTGTGTAAACTGAGTGGACGTAGTAAATACTTCTTACGATCTGTTTACGAACTTCATGGACTAGCTAGGTCGGATTTTCAAAAAAGTGTTAAAAAAAATCGGGCGCCCATCTCGTCCTAAAATTTAACGGGGTGGCAACGTACCTGAAACGAGATGGACGTACTACAAACGAAATTGCCGTACTTAAATCGTTCTAAAGATGTGCTAGGACGTCTTACAAACGAGCATTGTATATTCATTATCAGCTTGAAGTTACGAAAACGCATGAGGTCTGGCAAAAACGGGCTAGGGTTTTTATGGGAAACGGGCACACATTTGCGTTCAACACGTTCTAGACACGGATAATGACGTAGTAAGAACGAGATGAACTTTCTGGAGGCCGTTTGGTCGACGAAAGAACGAGTAAGAACGGATTTTGACGGATTAAAAACGACCCAGAACTAGTTAGGTCGGGACGAAACGCATTGGAAACGAGTTGGAACTGATTAAGAACGGGTTGAAACTAATTGGGGACGGGTTTGGATTGTTTCAAACGGGCTCTTTTTCGTGGAAACGGTCATTTTCACCCGATTTTAACAACGGACGGCAGACGAGGCAAAGACGTGATGGACGTATTGAGGACTGTATACGAAAGTTGTTCATCTTAATCCAGAAATAATTAGGTCAAATGTACGCGTTCTTTTTCGGACCAATGGCCGTTTTTCGTATTTATTCTAAAAGTTGTGAGATTTCTGTAATTGTTACAATTAATGTGTGGCAATCAAATAGCTGATCTATTTGCTTATACTACTATCACACTGAACAATTTCTTACCATGTTATTGAAATTATTGCAGAACGGGCTTAATCTATGTTCACACGGAGTGGACGTACTTGAGACCTATTTCAATCTGCTCAGGACTTTATAGCACGGGCTTGGATAGCAATACATTTCCAATTTTTAAAAAGAACGGCATGTCATAATTCCCGTCACACTGAGCTAGTTCTCACTGCGTTCTTGGTAGTTCTTGTTGAACGGGCTCAATCTGTTTACAAACGGACTGAACGTAGTACAGACCTTTTAGAATCTAGTACAGACCGTTTACAATCTGTTTACGAACTTGGCGAACGGGCCCGAACGGAGAGAAACGGAAAGGCATTCCGATTTTTTTTAACATGTTCAAAAAAAATCGTACTGGCTTCCAGTTCTAAAATTAAACGTAGTGACAACGTTCCTTACCGGGTAGGACTTACTCTGAACGAGAAGGACGTACTACGAACATGGTACCGAACTTTTATCATGCTGCGCATAGGCACTTTAGTGACGGTTTGGACGTGCTACGAACGGTATAGAGTGAACGAGCTGTTTACTCGGACTGAACTGGATAACAACGTATTGCGGACGCGATAAAGACGGAATTGACGTAACGAGAACTATTTATGAACTGCCTAGTATCGTATTCAAGAAATTATTTTTCAAAGTTAAAGTTCCAACCTGACCAAAGCCCGTTCAGCAATTTTTTTAAGAACGGGCAAGAACGTTATAGAACGTTATAGAACGACCTCAGTGTGACGGCCCCCTTAGATGATCGCTAAATTGAAAAGGTGAATTTCTAATTGAACAAAAGCTCCCCACATTGGCAATGTAAGATAACTTCTATGTATAGGCCGTAATCAGATTCATTATTTCATTCATCTTCTCTGAGAGGAAAAACACATTCCATCAACATGAGCCATTTAAATAGCAATTCTTGGAATTCATTTCACATGACATTATTGGTGGATCTACTCGCGTCGAAGTCATAAAATTGAAATGTGAAAAATTAATCAATAAGACAGTGTATTTTCTTTAAAAGAGACTTGATCGCTTATGTCGCTACGGCTCTGCATAAAGCGACTCTACCATGCGATCGATAATGCCCTACTTTAAAGGGAAACAGTAACTTTAAAAACAAGAGCAATTAGATCAAGATGAATAAAATTATATTGCTCTAATAGTAAAAACAAACTACTGAAAATTTCAGAATCAAATGGAAGTCATTTACTACCACAAAACAGTGTAACAGCCAAACGCGAGTGAATTTTCAACCCCTTTGCAGCAAACCCTCCAGCCCGCTAGGGTCGGGGGAACACGACAGGAAGTGGGTTGTCTTGAAAAGCACATGGCAATTTTTTTCCACCACGAGATGGTTTACTAAATTTGAGTATGAAATCATTGATATCTCGAAAGTAAAGCAAGCAATTAACTTGTAATTTTTGAAGAGATACCAGACTGACCTATAAGTTTATAATTATGTTGACAAAATGAGCTAAATCAAGAATTGTGATTTGAATATCATTAATGTTACTGCATCCCTTTAACGAAAGGAAGCAAGTAACACAATTTCCTGTTTAAAAAGAGCAAAATGTATTTCTATGTAATCTTTCCATTGATAATTGTATATTGAGTATCAAATATCTTTTAGCTGCATGGTTGTACGTTCATACAGTCATGTATGTTATCTGAAATTTTGCCAGGAGGAAGGCACTAGGCCTATTAAAATGTACATAATACTTGATCAAAATGGCCAATCTGATGCTATCTCTAAACGTCAAGATTGTATCATGGATGTGATTAGTTGGTCAAATCTTAATGGACTGAAACTCAATAGTGACAAGACTGAAGTTCTCATTTCACTAGCAAGTTTGTAACCAGGTTGATCGCATTAATATAGGTAATGCAATTGTGAGCCGTTGACTCTGCTAGAAACCTTGGCGTGCATTTAGATAAGACACTTACTACAGTCTGTGTAAAAAAAAAATGGTACAGTCGGAAAACATTTTTTTATAGTATGAATATTAATTAGAACCTGGTATGGTTTGGCAATTCATAGAGCAGCATAATCGGACTTCTTCTGCAATTTTTTCATCACATTTGGTGCTGTAATTTTTGGGATATGACCAGTTTTCTACAGTCAAGAAAAATCCATTTCGCACGACCGTCCACGCTTTGTGTAGGTTTCGCATTATGGAACAATGACGGTGGGTAATTTCGATTTTGTCCTCGTCGCACAATATTTAGCATAACTTTTGTTTAACGAAAGCAAATTATAAAAAGAACAAAGTGAATCAGCAAGGAAAATCTCTGGCTTAATTTGGTACCACATACACACATTGTTTGAAAAGATTTCACACCTAAATTATTTTTTTCCCCCGACTGCACATTTTATTTGACACAGGACTGTATGACACCCAAATAAATACTGTTGTAAGAGTAGTTCATTTGCGCTTCACAAGATCGGGAAAATTCGTAAATCTTAACTACAGAAGCTACCAAAAGATTAGTTCATGCTCTCGTCATATCTCTATAGATTTTGCAACAGTTTACTCTTTAAACTTCCAGATACTCAGATTAAATAAAACAACGAATCCAAAATTCTGCAGCTCGACTATTTTCCAGAAACAAACGAAGAGAACACATAACCCCCATACTGCGTGAATTGCATTGGCTCCCAGTAAAATCTCGTATCAAAATACAAAATCTTTCTCTTACATATTGTCTTCAAGGTACTGCCCCAAACTATCTTCAGGATCTCATTGTGAAATATACCCCTTTAAGAAACTTGAGATCAAAAGACAAATCCCTCCTGTAGTTCCAAACACTCGCCACAATAACTACAATACTATGGAACCCGGTCATTAACTTGGCTTCAGCAGAGTTTATGGAATGGTTTGCCCGATCTTGTGAAGGGTGCTAATTCAACAGAGTCCTTCAAACTTCGTTTGGAAACCTACCCTGTTTAAAAAATGAGTAAATTACTAGTAATTTGATATTTTATGTGTATGTAGGGTAGATGTAGGGAATAGCGGACAGTAAGGGAATATCGGACGGTCACCACATGTCCAGCCCTAGCTGCAAACATAAGATCAACTTGAGTTGAAATACCGGCATTTATTGGTCAGGTGGTCTGTCTGGGAAGGTTAAATGTGTATTCGACACAACAAGTGAGAAATCTCGAGAAAACTACTAGTCTGTCAAGGTAGAAAAATTTGCAGCCTGAAAAATGGCCTGATGTAAAAATTGAAATTTTAGAGAATGTGATGGTATAAAAATAGAACTGGGCATGACCTCTATTTCATGATTATGGACTATGTGGAGGGTGGGCCAAACGTGTATGGAGTGTTTGCACTGTACAAAGCCTGTGTATTGGGGTGGCAGCAGAGGCGGGCGGAACCAGGGGGGCAGGGGGCACTGGTGACCCCCCACTTTTTCATCCACCCTAAAAGTGCCCCTTTATGACTAAAAATGCCCTTTTTAACTAATAAAATGCCATTTTTATAGTAAAAGGGGCACTTTTATTACTAGAAAGGGCACTTTTAATCAAAAAAGTGCCCTTATTAATGTCTTTAAAAATCCAAATTTTCTGCTCGCGCTACAAAATAGGGTCTATAATGCACAATAAACTCAATTTTTAAGCTCATAATTTCCAACACACTCGCGCTTCCGCTCTCGCGGATACTTAATAGGTCATAATGCACAATACCTCCAATTTTGAGCTCAAAATTTTCGGCTCACGCTTCGCGCTCGCAATACTAAATAGGGTCTATAATGCATATAATAAACTCCATTTAAGCCATAATTTTCAACTCGAGCTTCGCGCCTGCGGAATTTAATAGGGTATATGATGCACACTTAACTCCAAATAGTCGCTCGCGCTTGCTCTCGCAGATACTATAAATAGGATTTATATGCACGATATCAAATTTTCAA
>CALNVZ010001532.1:121152-189348 GCA_940671915.1 Paracentrotus lividus
TGGACGATTATCATTATTGGGTGAACCACTTTTATTTGTAAGTTATTTAGTTAAGTGGATTTTATTTATTCAGAAAGCGAGAAACTGATGTAATCATTACTAATCAATATATGAGATGTATCAAACTTAACGCCCGGATATACAAATATTACTGCAGTAGTAGACCGGAGAGTACCTATTTAAAGTCATGTATCAAAATGCCTATCGAACTACAATAGGAGACCACACAACATAGTACCTATAATTATTTAATACTATAATCCGTGAGATTGTTTGAGCTTTGTGTCACTACAATGTGAGATATTTAGGGTGTCATGGTGAAGGAACTTGGTTTTTGCTAGAAAGCGAATCGTTTAAAACCAGACAACAACTACTTTGGACTCATATCTGTGGTCAGATGAATGGGATAAGAGCGATTTGCTTCTCTAAAAATTAAGAGGTTCTGGACAATTAGCTCTATGCATAATCGTATGGGAAAAAGACCAACAAATCGTCATTGCTGCTTCTACTTCAGGAGATCCTTGGTGGAACAAAGTGGTCATGGCTAAAATGTGGATGGGATGCGTATTGTGTAGAATGGCTAGAGCGGATACGTTGCACAGTCGAAGTAATAGAAAAAATTATAGGCAATGTATATTATTTATAGTCGTATAAATAAAATAACTAATAGTTTGACGCATAGCACACGAGTGAGTTTGCCCAAAACATTGAAACTTACTATCCTGTACGGTGAGCGATCATCATCCTTTTGTGATTGTTCATGATTGGGTCGGTACTGAATTTTAGCAGCAATATGTTTGTCTTTATAATTCTATTTCTATCTTATGAAGGCACTATGTCTATGTTAGTGTTGCATATTTTTTGTGTACTATTATTTGTATTGGAGCTTTGATTGTGACGCGCTATTCTACCAAATAACATGATTTCTCGTGAAATACTTGATGCATGAAATTGACTCATTCAATCACTTTATGCTATTTGAAATAGGATCATCAGTTGCGATACTGTTGTTTCATTGTTGCTCTATTACTCACCAATACTCGTGTGGAGTATGAGGCACGGATACTGTGTGCATGGGGGAGCGCAAGTGAATTTTGTTTCGTGTTCTCGTGACCATACCCAGTCTAAAGTTTCAATTTATCTTTCTAAATAAGTTTTTGGATTCGTTACGAGCAATTACACGATTGTCTGTGTCCTATTTAAACTGAGATCATTCTAAGGGTTATGTTATCTATATGCAGGACATCTCATATTAAGTATAGCCGAACAGTGAATTTGATAATTAATCTGATGATGTATGAGTATAGCAAGCAGGTTGGTATCATGTTGTGAGACATTTTGTGAATTCATAAATTTAGACTAGGTGGGTTTTTCTATTACAATGCAAAAGACGTGAAAATATAATACAATCATTTAAGCGTAATGTGATGAATAAATAAGATTGGTTGCTGAAAATTATTGAAGAATCGCAGGAAGTGCATATATATGTGTAGCGCTTACAATGTGCTCTAAATACAGTTCTAGACGTATGAAGTTCGATTACGAGATTAAGTAATCCGCAAGCAACGATGTTTAAGCGCAGCGAAAAATGACGAATTTGTGATTTTGTGACTGTTTTTTTGAGTTTCTATACACAGCGGGAGGAGTTTCCAATTATCTCGGCTAGTCACGTCGAAATTATAATACAGCATTATCTTAAGAATAATATAGTCTTTTGTTGTTGGTAATACTAATCTATCGAGACAATATAGGCCATGTTAGGGTGGAGAATTTGTTCTCCTAAACCCAGTAATTACACCCTCAAAAAAATAACGTCAAATTATCCATATAGACACAACAAGAACATAAGTGTTGGCGATAAAGGACTACCGATATCCTACATAATTTGTCGAGGATTTTTCAGGGACAATAATGCTGTATTCACACATTCACACATTTCATTGATGACAGGGAGATAGCAAAATTTAGTTGCCTTACAACATTTGGAGAGACACATAAGGATGTTAGTGATTTTCTTACGATATATTACCAACTTAGAATCTATCAAAAGAATAAGATGCCAAAGTAGGTGACATTGGCGCAAATGGCTAACTCTCTCTGGATGTTGTGATCTATTGAATTTTGTGGAATAATGAAAACTAAACTAAAAGATGCCCCTATTAATGCTAAGATCAGTCGAGTATCGTAAAACCAATATGTATTTGAACTTCGGGACCACAGTACAGTGAAAGTTGTAAGATTATGCAGTTTAGTCGTTTAGTAACATTGCGACTTGGGTAATTGTTGGAGCCACATAACTTGGTCACATAGTATCCTATCGCAACTGGATAAAATCTGGAAAGCAAAGGTCCAAGTGGTTTAACTGGTTGAGTAGTACCAAGTGTTTCTTCTCTAACATTCTCTGTAATAGGTTCTCTTATCAATGGAACGATTAAGCATTAAATTACTGTTGGTAGAAAGTTGGAACATGTGATTGCGAACTGAGCTATGTTAATTACCCAAATCACATAAGTAGAAGTAAAAGATACTTCAATAATCTGCTCTTAAAATGATCCTTTTCAATGACGCGAGCTACGCTGTTTACATGGCCCAATAGACAAAATAACTGTCGAACGTTTAATGGTCATCACAGTATACATTCGTACTCGCATCTTATAAGATCGCAACATCGGACTTTTTTACTTCCTAGCTGTTAGTCAGTATATATGGTTAACAGCAGCTATGTTACTGGTACTTATGTAATCTGGATACTTCAAAGAGGTTTAGATATATCAGTAATTCGTAAATGCTGAATGTAAGGGGTCTAATGTGTGAAGACGATGTCATGTTAGCTGAAGATTTTACTTAGAGATAGGATTATGTATGAGGGATATTCATTCAAAAAGATATCTCAGTTCTAATAATACAGTTACATAAAAACTATGCACTATAGTTCTCTAGAGGACTCATTGCACGTTATATCATTTTTTTTCCCCAATGATTTGCATGTGACTCATTTACCGTCGCACTACGTAGCACAGATCTTTTCCTTGACTAAGAGTTTCTGAGGAGATACGTTCTTCGTTTGAGCGCATGTTATTGATACATAAATTTGCTATGATACTATGTTGAAACATCAACTCATGTATATATAAAATCACAGGTGATGTTAAGCAAAAAGTCATTTGAGGGACGTAAAATAAAAAAACTTTACTATAAGGAGAAGATCGATGTACAGACTAGATGTGGTTAACTAATCTATTCTATATTATTCGTATAAAGAGAGAATCGAGGGTGGGTCTAGGAAAAAATAAAGAATAGCGTATAGATGTGAATGATAATATAGGAATAATGATATCCATTCGCCTTTTTTAGGTAAATTAACTCAAAACCCCGGACATCCCGTAAAGGGGGTTATATTTTTTTTAGGTAGCTAGTTCTAAATAAATAAACATGCACATGAATCTTTCGCTCAGAAACAGAGCATGTTGGATTTGAGGAACGACCAGTGTAGAATCAGAGAAAGATGACAGGAGACACGGGATCGACCGACAGAAGATAACTATGAATTAACAGGATGTTTGAAATGTTACATTCTTCGACTGAACTATATCACTTTAAAAATCTTTGGGAGCAGCAGATAGACTGGAGAGAATAGAGTAAAGGAGGACATTAAACCCAATACGGCCTCAGAGAAGGAGGAGACAGGTTAAGCATGTAATGGTCATCAGTGAAGCACTAATATGGAAGATAAAGATAGATGAGAGAGAGTACTGCAGAGAGAACCGGAAGACATAGAAGCTTATTGGTGGGGACCACCAATTAAGGTCGATGGCAAGAGATATGGCTCAAGAGGCACGAGAAACATATTACATAGTTCCCACCATTCCGTAAACGAACTGGTTGACTCTACCATCTATAAGAGTACCCCAAGAGAAAGAAGATTAGAAACCAGAGAGAGAGAGAGATAGTGGAGAAGAGAGAGAGTCAAAGGGGGGCGGAGGAGAGGCGTGTAGAAGAAGAGTCAACCTGGATCTGACTGATCGGGCATCTTCTATATCCAGCGCTATCACGCATCACCACACATTAGAATTTTTCTAATTCTATTCTTTGCAGCTAAAATTGAATTATCCAATGTCAATTAATGATGTACAATTATATATGTCTGTCTATGAAGTGTAGTATCATTTCAGAGTTAAGTGGATTCAGAAGATTTTGAACATATTGGTATTCACGAAGGTATTGGATCGTCTCATTAACCGCAACTGATAAATTGGAAAAAAAACCTTTGCCATAACGGTGCCTTCCAGTTTACAATTCTTCAGTAACCACCCGGATTTGCCAGTGTTATATTAGACTTGTGATTAATCCATCCAATGTTAAAGGACAGATAAATACTGTGGAACTTCGGAGATTAGAACATTTTCTTTTTTTAATTACAACACAAAAGAAACTGTGAGCGCCAACTTCGTCCCAAGTCTCACAAAAAAGTACTTATCAGTATCTTTTTTCTACCTTCATTAGACTCGCCTGTTCTGAAAAAACTTTTATTGCTATGGATGCTCTATTTGGGTGTATTGGTAAAGTACCATCGAGATATATTCCCAGTAAAGCTCCCGTCACATGAGGACCGTGGTATTGGCGAGAGAAACGTAAAAACGTGGCACTTACAAAGGAGGGAAGGTCAGAATGCATAATTTCATGAGCCACATCTCGAGGACGGGTAATACATTGTCATATTTGTCTTTCTAATCCATAGCGAGGAGGTGCAAAAGTGTCATATATGGCTGCCAGCCTATGATTCCCTTGAGCAATCGCTCTGAAGAACATGGTCGAAGGAGATCAGTAGCATCTGGCCTTCCAGAAAAGGTGATAGTGGATAAATACTGGACTCCAGCTGCTCTCACTTTTGCGGAGGGGATACACCGTTGTTGTCCAATTCGTTCGCTAGGGATGCAGACACATTCAACAACGTCGCGACAAACAGGTCGCAGCCAACTGTTATAAAATAGAACGTTCCACGCTACCTGCGTAGGCCGGAAGATGCAGTTGATGTATCATGGCTTTTACGTAAGCAGTCTCAAATCACAATATACAACGACTTTCTGGTTTCAGCGTCAAATTTATCCCAGCCTGCAGACTCATACTTGAGATCATTGCGTAAAGAAACAAGTTGCTTCCTCCCTCGTCACCACTCAGCTTCAACCTCTTTAAGTATTTCCCTTTCGATAATACGTTTTAAAAGCCCAAATTAAATTATTGTTGTCAGCTCAGCGTTTTGCTCAAAAATCGCCGAGAGGGCTGTCCTTTTACATACTATTGTGTAAAGATCTCGAAAATAAACGGTATCTGCCGCATACCAGTATAAGACTGGAGTAATCTATGAAATAATTGAGGAAAAATTATCTGTTGATGTTCTGAGGGATTGATTGATTATTGATATGTTTGTTAACCATTTTGCTGCATTCAAAAATACTTTATAATGTTCATGCGATGTTAGATATAATTTATTCCTATTGACATGTTGTTTTTCCTGGCAGTTCGATTTAGGAATTTCGCTAGACCCCTGTTGTTCTATCATATATGTAGACCCCACTTTTCAGCAGCGACACGTTTTAATTTCAGTATCTCATTGCGAAGTTTGAAATTTGAGAAATGCCTAACAGGCGAAGTTATGTGTAGCACGACGAATGTTTGTTACTTGTTGTGTGCGTTCAGAGAAGCATATACCTTTAAGTTGTGTATATCAGTTAGGAACGGTATGAATTATGTTTGCCCTCTAGTCAGAGGTTTATTTCATGCACTCAATCGACACTGAAGTATATTGCGTTGTAAGAGGAATGAGATGTGCAATTCAACATACGGAGAAAGAATCGTTTGGATCTCTTGTGGTAACGTGGAAAGCAGCGGGGTCCGTTCGACAAGAACACTTTTTGAAAAACTAATCTGAGGAAAACATTTCTTTTTTGAAGCTAGCATGCAGCCGATTCTCATATCTTTGACAGTGAGATGCGCGAGAGTAAAGAGCAGGGAGAGAGAGGGATGGAGAAGGGGAGCATAGAAGCAAGATGATAGTAAAGAAAGGAACCAAAAAGACAATGAGTCCAAGTGAATGCCATAGAGGATAGGGAGAGACGAGAACCCGAAGGTAGGGAGATTGTAATACTTGGCATAAATGTTGGCGCGGTCAGCTAGATGCTCGATCAGGATACTCCCATTTGAGCCCGGACATAAAGTAGGCTGACATGATGTGAAACGCGCGCGTGGTCGAAAAATGGCGAACAGTCGCAGAAACGCACGGGGAGAGTATGTGCGCACGCAAAGGAGAGTAGCAATATTTGCGCCATCAAAGGAAAGGGTCACCTTGACGAGAGACGGGCAACGGATATCAATTACGAGTGATATCAGAAAATACGTATAGTGGCAGGTACTTAAAAACTCGGCTAGAAAAATTAGTCACTGAAAATGAAGGAGAGAGCTTCGATGTGATGCTAGAAGAGACAACTACTGTAGAGATGTGTAATTGACATAAGAAACACATTACTACAACCATTGTGTTTCTTCTGTTTCCCTATATTATTGAGGTTTGCTTAGGATCTGAATGATAAGCACAACATGCGCTGTCATTGTCGTGGAATTGACAGTAATGTTTGCGCCGGCTCAATGCAAGGTATACCGTTTGCTGAAAGATATAGACTGAACAAACGCTGGAATTGGCATCGTTGATTTGTGATTATCGTGAGTACATTGACGATAATGATGCATCATCAAAGGAGAAAATGGTCAGCATGAAGGAGGAAACACTTGTTTTTT
This sequence comes from Paracentrotus lividus, assembly GCA_940671915.1. Taxonomy (NCBI): domain Eukaryota; kingdom Metazoa; phylum Echinodermata; class Echinoidea; order Camarodonta; family Echinidae; genus Paracentrotus; species Paracentrotus lividus. The sequence continues at coordinate 127,945 of CALNVZ010001532.1, forward strand.
ATTAAATGAGTATTGGCAGGACCAGCTCAAATCGCACACCACATGGGATGAGTGTTGTGTGGCTCACTGTTTCTATGTTCGTGCTTTGAGGAGAAACGTCAGCAGTGCAAGAGGCAATCAGCCTAAAAACACGTTACTGATCTTGCTTCTTTTCCCTCACCATCCTAATAGTTTGTTTTGTTTGGGCGATGAAGGTCTTAGAGATAGTGATAGGGTCTTTTGGACATTACAGAAGACAAAAAAGATTGTGACGCATCAGTAGGTTGTGATATTATGCGGAGATTTATTGTGGTAACGAGTGGTATGGAAACCTTAAGAAGAGGCGCAGTCGATGAACTACGCGCAAATTGCAGAACAAAAGGGTTGTGTAGATTAGAACAGATTTACTTTTTTGTTTGCCACAAATAATATGTAGCCGCATCGCGTGAAGTGTCGTTGAGTGATAATTTACAAGATAGAAGCGCCCAAGATCATAACAACAAGTAAAAAGGTGATGCATAGGGAAGCAAGAATAAAATTAGTATATGAGAAATAATGTGCATCAATTATGGACACTTACGTAAGTATCTTATCTCCAACCAACCACTCATAATATTGTTTAAGCACTGCATCAGACTGTAAATCTGAAAAGGTAAACAAAATCAGTTGGCGAACAGTCTGGAACGCGACCTTAATTTGGGGAAAGCGCATAATTGTATCAGTTTCATGTGATTTAAGAACGACATACTCTGATAGTGGTCTCTCAACAATAGAAGCAAGGCGATTTCGTTGGTAGACTATTCAGGTTATAGGCTGCGGTAACCATGACAATTAGTCAATGGTCTGGCTATATGGTTGTGGGCGCGGAGGCTTAAGCGCCCTAGCAGGGAGCCCAAAAGTTGCAAGCTGAGATGCTCGGGTTGAGCCTCTTCAGTTAGAGGTGTTTTCTGGTGCGCTTTGTCACTTGGATGAGTAACGCGTCTAGCATTTTTATATCAATCCCTTTACTTGCTCTATAACCGATAGGCTTGCATGCGCGTCTGGATGACCTCGGCGTTACACGGGAGAAAATTCTCGCAATGCACACTATATTCTGGGAGGGTCCAGGCTGGGATAGTGTTGGGTAGTTTGAGACACTAATTCATTCATTTTTAATGGCGTAAATAGTCAAACAACTCATATTTAGTAAAATTTTTTTAATTATTAAACATTTAAAAAAACAGTTTATTTTAAATTTTATGACGAAAATATATGAAATAAAAAAATCAATAACTATAAATGCAAAGTTTCTGCATCCACACTGGTTTAAGATTTGCTATGGATCCATGTAAGACATAGAACAAAGTAATAAATCTGGATTCGCAACTTTTTTAACATTATAGTGCTTGGATGTTATTGAGAGAACTTTTCAGACTTATTCTGTGCAGGGGGCGGCAAAAGGTGTTTACCGTAAACATGACATTATTTATCGAACAAGTCACAAATCAATCCACTATAGATCCCGTTTGACTACTCTTTATGTGTATTTTAGGTTAACCATTAGATCTGTGTGATCTCCTACATGGAGATTTTAACTTATCAAAATATTACCCTTAACAAGTATAATCATTCGCGTCATTGGTAGTTATAAGGGAGGATTCCTCTCTGGAGGAGAGGTAAATATAGGTATGAGAAGTGTGTTTTTTTCTCATGAAAGAAGGAATCACAGAAATTTACATGACACGTCCTAAGTATTGGCCAATCAATAATTGGATCTACAGAAACTTATGACATTTCATCCTAGTGTAGCATGCTCGAAATTGCAATACTGAGATATTTATGAAAGATTATTTTTTGAGCAAAGTATTGATATGACAATCTAGTCAATAAGAGACAGGTGGGGGTGCTCCGTGAGAGCCTCTATGAGTCGTGTCCACTGTGAGTAAACCGGGTGATAAGGGCTTTTGTTAAAAGGAAAAGTAACACAAGATATTGATGATACTACAATGTATCCTTTGGGATAGCAGTATACCGATGAAAAGAAGCCTAGACATGATAATAGTGTTAGAACTAGGGATCATGTATTGTCTTCGGTACATCCTACATGACGGAGCGCTTAATCGGGAGGTCTCAGCAAATTGCTACGTTCTGGCAGAGTGGCGCCTGATAATTGAAATAAGAAACGAACCTATAAGTCTAAAAAACAAATACTCGTAAACAATGCAAAAAAAACGAGAACACCCTGTAATCAATTATGTAGATGCATTTTGTATAATTGAAGACGTGTGAATAGTAAATTTCACTTTGACGGATTAGCGCTTAAAAATCTCTTTTTTTTTTTTCTTTTTTTCTTTTTCGTTTTTATTTTGTCTCCTTCTGTTTTGCTTTTCCCTTTTTTTTTTGGTAGTTCTTAAAGAGTATAACTCGTCACGTTTGTAAAGAGATAACAAAAAACTAGAACATAAAAGTAAAATAACGCTTCGGGTCATTTTGGTCAAAAATTCGGCTGTGCGCTTTGCGTCGAGAATCATTCGCTTTCCAAAAGGTCGTGTTTTTTTTTTTCAACCGATTTCGAACACGAAATCCAGTGTACGATGCCTGACCATGCTTTCGACTACATACTCTAATCTAATGAGATATCTTCTATGGTGATTTAAGATTAGAAGTTAATATCTCTTCTTTTTTACGATAAATTCGGTTCAATACAAAGCCCTACGCTGCCAAACTTAACCCCCTTAGACCAGGAAACAAAAAAAAAAATGCAAACGATTTTAGTATTTTCTATGAAATGGTCTATTCGGTTTAAAAAAAAAAGTATCGAGTGCATAGGTAGTCTTTATCAATTACGGATGGTTTGAGTGGTCCTCCGGGGGGACTTGTACCTGTCTGCGGGGTAGTTGTGCTGCGGCGGTGTTAGTCCTCCGGTGGATGTCCCCGGGGAGTTGTCCAGGGGAGTTGGTCCTCGGGGGGAGTTGCTTCCTGGGGGATTGTCCTCGGGGAGTTGATCCTCCGGGGGACTTGTTACTCGGGGGATTAAATGTCCTCTGTTGGGCTATGAGCTCCGGTGGGAGTTTTCATCGGGGGATGTCTCACGGGGAAGTTGTCTTGGGGGACATGTCCTCGGGGAGATGTCCTGCGGGGAAGTTGTCTCCGCGGGTGTATGTCCTCCGGGGGAGTTGTCCTCCGGGGGAGTTGTCTCCGGGGGAGTTGTCTCCGGGGGAGTGCACGGATTGTCCCGGGGAGTTGTCCTCCGGGGAGATGTCTGTAGATTTTACTTTACTCTATAATAAATGACAGTCAACATCTAAATGTTTCTGTTTTGTACAGTCTTCATCAGTTCTCTCTGGTTTTAGCGTTCTATTTGAGTTTGACGTTTATTGTTCCTCACTGACACCACCAGCGAATTTCTTCAGCATTTCCCTGAATCACCAACATGTTTTTGAAATGACCTCCTTAGTTTTATTTCCTCTCACGTCACTTTCAGTAGGATCATTTCTCGTAGACTCGGTTAAAGTGAAGGCATGAGACTGTCCAAAAACCGGAATTAAGTCATGACGTATTTCAATTCTGGTCATAGTCAGTACCAATATTTAAGTCATGTGCTAATTGATATATGACAATGGGCCTAAAGTAATTTGAGTATACAGAATCGAATTAGACTACATACAATCTCAAATTAGGTAACGGTTTTAAGTCATGTTTAAATATTGAATGTCGCGCATAAATTAATTAAGGGTATGTGAGTGAGTTTGTACATTTTCAAAATTGTACGCTCGTGTCTCAATTCGAATTAGCACGGCTACATAATCACGTGTCCACATTGTAACTTTTAAATATAAGTTAGCAATTGAAAAAATGAATCGCAAAACATTGTTTTATTGACAAAGCTTTTGATCAGCTCAAATAATTTGTCATGCAATGATTCCATGTACAATAACTTGATCAATTGCACGTCGTCAAATATTTATTCGCAGAATTTTCATCTTGATCGTAATTCTAAAAACATGATCTGTTTTGCTTGAAAAATTCGTAAGTTGAACAAAAGTATTGCGCGATTGTGCAATGAAAGACAAAATCCTACACAAGGTTGTGACAGGAATGTCAACTTTTGCTGCTCATATATGTTAATTCACATTTTGAGTAAAGATCAATTACATATATATGACTGTTGAAAAAAAAAGAAGTGAAAGGGCCGAATTATCAGAACAACATATCCATTAACGGCTGAAGAAATTGGTATCGCAAACGCTACAGTAGAAAGTACGAATGAGACAAAGTTTAAAGGCTATAGAATACAACATTTTACATACATTCATAGAATTTATTCAACGTTGTTACATCCAGAAAAAACGAGCAAAGATAATTAAACATAGTTATAAAACCTATCAACAGCCATTATAAGTCTGATGAAGAAATTATAATAGTTGAATTGTCCAGGTGTGTGTAAAAAAAGAAAAAAAAAAAAAAAAATGTACAGTCGTAATAAAATATTTAGGTGTGAAATATGTTCTGAAGGATATGATTGTATGTGGTACCAGAAATAAAAAACCAAAAGTTTCCCTTGTGATGCGCTTGTGTTCTGTTTAAATTTGCTTTCGTGAACGAAAGTTTATGATATTTGTTCGAGGCAGGAATGAGACAAATCGAAATTGAGAAATCATGGCATTATGCGAGACGTATAACAAAGGCATGGGAAGGCTAGCGGAAATGATTTTTCATTGATTGTAGAAACTAGCCTATTGTAAAAAAATTGCAATGACCGTAAATGTGATGAAAGAACAATGCGAGATGATAAACGGTCTGGATCTTCCTGCTTTTATGAAATCAAACTAGCAGACTGTGATTAAACTTCATCTAAGGAAAAAAATGTTTTCCACTTGTACATTTTATATTTGACTGTACATTGCTAATTGGCATACATCTCATGACTGTACTGAACTTATAGATATTAAACTGTTACCAAATGATCCTATCAAAGTGAATCTGATAAGCGTTTGTTATTAAAATATCAATAAGTAGTTCAGTTGAATTAAAAACGGCCCAAGTCCAATTTTGGTAAAATTGAGTTAATCAATGGAAATCTGTTTTATACAAGGATTATCCTGTGCATAAATGATAGAATTCTGAAATCATTTCAGAAATGCCTGTAAAAATAAGAAAAAAACCCGTAATGATGTAAAAAAGCCCAAGTCAGGATGTCGCATGGGCCTTTTTTTACTCTTCTTATCAATTGTGTGTATATGATACATGTGTGTGTGTGTAGGTGTGTGTGTCAGAGGTGTGTAAGTTGTTTGGGTTCGCTGTGAGTCAATATATTAAACATAAAAAATATAATACAGCTCTCAATAGAAGAAAAAATATTCATCCTGCTGATGATTGCGTGTGGGATGTGGGGGCAATACAGGTGGGACGGCTCAGGATTGTGTATTCTACAAGATTCGCATCACACAGAAATAACGTTTTACTTTTTGAAGATCTGCCCCGCCCCAATTCATTGGCAGACAATAAATAAAAGATTCATGCACTTTATAAAAGATTTACCCCAAAATGTCTGGCAAGCAAAGGTCTTTCTAAGAAAAAGTTCCACTGCATTTACACGCCAGCTGAAGCTTAAAGGGAGGACGCCCTCTGTATTTCTGTTTTTTTCTATTTAATAAAGAATAATAAGCGAAGGAATCCCCCCACCCTCAAACTGTTTTTTGCGTGTTAAATTATGTTCATGGATGGAGGAAAGAACTATAGAAACAGAATAATACGGATCATTTGACACCGTTTTTTTTAGTTTTTTTTTTTTGTAGTTTGGGCCCTCCAGATAAAGTATAAATCGAAACTTTGAAGACTTCATGTTAAATTGTATACTTATGTTTTTAATTTTAATTTTCATGACAAAGAGTAACTATATTACTATCTAATGATACAAAAATCATACCAATACTGTCCATAGAATGATGAACACTTTGAGTGTTTAAAAACATTGAATCAAAAGTGAAATCTGTTACCAAGTTGTCTGGAAGCAAGCCTGCTTTCGATATTCATTGTTTGTTCTTAGGTAGCTTGCCTGAGTCAGTTCATATTAGGATTATTTGATCTATGAAGATGCAGGCTGCTTTTAGCTTTTGCTCAAACTTGGGACAGGGCACTTTTTACGCTTGTTTTTTAAAGCCCAACTGCTGAGTCATCCGTCACAATACAGGTATAAGTTTGGCATCATTGAAAAGAATATGAGTTGCTCTTTATGATGATATATATTTCAAGGTCACATAAGCTATGATATTTTAATATGAGGCTATCAAAGTTGGGTATACTTTTTTTCTGGGACGCACCGTATATGAATGTAAGAATGACCATGCAAGTCCATATGATTCTAAAAACAACCCAAGTCCACCAGACAAAAGGCCCCGCCCACAAGTAACGTGAATATTAATGTTCATAAAAAATGTACAATTAAATTGGTTTTATGATGTTCTCTGATCAGCGGCGTATCTAGGGCCAGGTGCGCCCGGGGCAAATGATGACTTTGCGCCCCCCCCCCCCTCTCGGTCTACTCCAGTTCTGCTCAACGATTTGTTTTAGTTTATTTTACCAGTGGCATATGTTCCTATCCCCTGACATGGGGATGATTTGCTGTCTATACATACACGTAGCTTATCAAATTTTATTTCATCTGTAAAAACTTTAATTTAATGCGAGCGCGAAGCGCGAGCGGAAATTTTTTAGTTCTTGCATTTACTATCATGAATACAGATTTTGTTATCAACGAAGGTACAATAAATGCCTTACCTTTGGGGTATCAAAAGGCCTATTGCACAATATGCATTCGCTTTTTTTAGTAGGAAAATAATGATTTAAAACCTTTTTTGTTGGTCCTCCTTAAATGATTTTGAAACATATAATACAATGCAAGCGAAGCGCGAGCGAAAAATTCTAGAGCTCTAAACTGAAATAAATTTTGCATGGAACAGGTTTTAATACCGAATCGTCATAAAAAGACGGAAACAAAGACAATTGACAGTGGAGAACAATAAAAAGGAGTAAAAGGCAGCGAGAAAAAGCACGGACAATAAATATATTAAAAAATATACTTAGAGGGACCTTGGTGTTTATGTTTATCTGAAGCGGAGGGGGGGGGGGGCAAATTGAAATTTGAGGCGCCATATTGCTCTTAAACTCTTTAAAGGGGGCTCCAAATTAAACTGAAACCTAGGGGATGTTAAATTGGTTTTAAAATTAGGATTAGGAGGGCACACAATTGATCTTAACCTTTATAGAGGGACGCCAAATTAAAGTTAAGGGCACCGATATGATCTTCAATATAGGCCTATGGGCGCAAAATTTACCGAAACTAAGATAGAAAGTACTAAACCTAAAAAATTAGTAGAAACTTTGGGGCGTCAAAAAATTAAACTTAGAGGCGCTATGTAGGGGGTGCAAAAATTAATAATGGGAGGAAACATAACCCCAATATCCACTGTGGATCACCGTTTCCTTTTTCTTCTTTTTCTCCTTCTTCTTCTTCTTCTTTTATTTTTTTTTAAAATTTATTTCTTTTCCCTTTTTCTTGCGCCCCCCTGAAGCTCCGCCCGGGGAACGTCCTCTCTTGCCCCCCTAGATACGCCACTGTCTCTGATGTCTTTTGGCCGAATATAATTTAATTGCCCAAATTTTAAAAAATATTAAGTTTTTTTTCGATATTCTCAAAATGACCTCCTATGGACTTGGGCCTTTTTTATATTCATATACTCAATTGCAAAGTGGAATTAATTGTATTACAGGGTGAATCACATAATAATTGTTCATACTTTTCATTGTAGGCTTCTTCATACAGAATGAAATGCTAATTCAATTAATATACATTCTATGTAAAAAAAATGGTACAGTCGGAAAACAATTTTTTTATAGTATGAATATTAATTGAAACCTGGTATTGTTTGGCATTTTCATAAAGCAGGATATTCGGACTTTCTTTAGCATTTTTTGCATCACATTTGGTGCTGTAATTTTTGAGATATGACCAGTTTTCTATAGTCAAGAAAAATCCATTTTCGCACGACGTCCATGCTTTTATGTAGGTTTCGCATAATGGAACAATAAACGTGCGTAATTTCGATATGTTTCTCGTCGCACAAAACTTAGCATATCTTTTGGTTAACGAAAGCTTATTATACAGAACAAAGTGCATCAGCAAAGAAAATGTCCAGGCTTTAATTTGGTACCACATACACACATCATATATAAAGATTTCACACCTAAATTATTTTTTCCCCGACTTTCCCATTTTATTTGACACAGACTGTATTCTTCCTCTTGTGTTTAGCAGCTGAAAAAGCCAAGCCACCAACACAAAATAAGCTCCCCACACATTTGAACATATATATTTAATATTTTTTAAAAATATTAGACTTAAGTCTAAGTTGTTGCAAATAAAATTCAAAGCGCTAGTTTCGCGCGCATGCGCACGACAAACTTCGGACTAATCCTTCAAGATAACGAACCTGTTTAAAATTTCTCAAACTTTCCAAAGTTGTATGTGTAAATTCGTCCTTTAAGTTGTTCTGTCTGATAAGATTCGTCGTCAGCAATCGGACTGACAATATATATTTGTCAGTTGGTGCTTGTTTTATTCGTCACTTTAAAGAATTTTTTTCAATTCATGATTTACATTTGTTACGTAAAGATATGCACTTATATAGGCCTATATTAACTGGTATATTCCAAAAGAATTAAGTCGCTTAAAGGGGAAGTTCACCCTGGAATTTTATTGGTTTTAAAAAATGCAGAAAAATAAAAGAAAAATGTGAATGAAAGTTTGAAGAAAATAGACCCCAAAATAGCAAAGTTATGAATATTTGAAGTTTTGATTCTGTGACGTCACGTGCGAGCAGCTCTCCCATGTTTTGTGTATGTAAATTCCATAAATTTGTCTTTTTTCCATGGTTCTTGATAAAGGAGTGGGTCAATTTGATAGAGGCATGTATATTGACTTATGTCTGATGATGTATCGACCGCACAGGTGATATAATTAATTTTATTCTAAAAAAATAACACTTTATGGAATTTACACTACATAACACATAGGAGAACTGCTCGCACGTGACGTCACAAAATCAAAATTTTAAATATTCATAACTTCATTATTTTTTGGTCGATTTTCTCCAAACCTTCACTCATATTTTTCTTTTATTTTTCTGCATTTTTTAAAACCAACTTAAACCCAGGGTGAACTTCCCCTTTAATCTACAATCCGTGTCTTGTTTGTCCGCAATATTACGAGATTGTATGAGGACACAAACACCGTACCTAACAAAAAGTGCAAATAAAAAGTAAATTAATAAATGGTAAATAAATAAATGAATAAAATATGCAACAAAAAAAAAAATAATAATAAAAAATAAAAATTGGAGCATGGTGTCAATGTTATTCATGCTATTTATGCAAACGGACAAATCGACAGAGCATTTTTCTGGCTTCGGGGTTTGTGAGTAAGTAAATGATTGGCTGAACCCATGTGCTAGTTCCTGCGAGAATGTCAAGGATAACCAAATGATGTGATATGATATAGGTGATGATGAAAGGTATCCATACAATGTAGAATGAACCTGAAAGCAGAACGATCGTAATGAATCCTTTCATCCAAGCCACCGGCTGACGTCGATTTCCGTAACGATTATGGATATTGAAACCGACTTCTCTGTTGTCCTGATCTCGTCTTGGGAAGCTATTTTCATCATGTTCTACATCGTCTTGATTAATAGTATTTTGATTATTATCAAATCGAATGGATTCCAGATTTGCCACCGCTTTTGCTTTTTGACGCACGATGAGAAACAGCTTCGCGTGAACCAATGTGGTAAAGACTAATGTAACACAAACAGGCGCAACCGCATATGATTTATCAATCATATATACTATTCGATTAGTCACTGATCTAGTTTTGGCATCATTCTCTATGCATACGTCAATAAAAAAATTAGCGACGGGAGAATTAGGAATGGGAAGATAGATTCCATGAGCCATTACAACAAGTAGATATGCGAATCCCAGTGACAGGAAAAACCGTCTCCGTGTTACAATTGCGGAGTATCTCAGTGGCTTTGTGACGAGGAGATAGAGGTTGAAACTGATGAAACAGAGGCATATCATTATGGATGAAAGCAGAACATAAAATACAAAAGGAAACACCATATTTGAGATGGTGCAAGCCCGTTCACTGTTGAAGAAATACCAGATGATACTCCAAAGGCTCCAAACGATGCTTAGGGCAATGTCCAGTGATGCCAGGAGTTTGTAAAGTACCTTCATGTAATCTTGAAGTTCTCTCTGATGATGGATAACACCCAGGACGATAACATTCAAGACTATGGAGAGAACAAATGTTAAAATATAAAAGCCAATAATTGCGGCTTCCCGATGTCCTATTTCATAACCCGTTGCGTTCATCTTTCCAGATTCTACAGTGGCCAACGGTCCAAGATTATTGTCCGAAACAAAGATAAAACGGAATTTCCTTTTGCGCAATTGATCGTTGGTCCGACAGCCACTTAGCTGAGTGTCAGAACGGTGTTGCTCTATCCCTTTGTTGTAGAACACCAAACAGTGTAGCAGCAACTCCTTTTGTTACGACGCTGCCGGGCTCGAACCAACGACCTGCCGAGTATGAGGCGGACGCTCTATCCACTGAGTCAACACTTCGGTATAAGATTTTCTGTGTCGTAATATTACCGCTATTAAGCGCATAAACTCTAGTTGGCTGCTTACACCACTGGAGAATATAGACACAGGCTAATAGCGTTGTCGTGCCAATGATAATGATAATATGGTAATAATAGTGAAAACTTATAAAGCGCGCACACCGTCCAAGGACGCTGATGGCGCTAGCTCAGACACAGTTCTGTTTGATGAAGAAATATAGTACTACGTGTACTAAAAAACGAGATCTAATTTTATTAAATGCATTCTCGTCTCCGCCAGATGAGGCCTGTACAATGCGTTAAAAAAAACGTAGGTAACGTTATGTGACAGTCACAGAGACACTTACGTTGACTTGCGTCCGGCGTTGCGTCCAAAAATTCCCCCTTTTCTGCGGATCCCTACGGATGGATGAACTTTGTTCATCCAATAGAATAAAGAAATACATAAGAAATAATATAACATTTTCTTATTTTAAGATGAAATAAGGATAAAACAGCAAGAACGTTACTGAACGTAAGTGTCTGTGTGACTGTAGCATTAGCGATGTGAGAATTGCTGCGCAGCATTAGGTTTCCTAACTTATACCAACATGACCAAGGAGATCTCCTTGCATACTCGGGGCTAAAACGGCATCTATCAAATTGTTTCATTTAACACATTATTTAAGTACCAATCTTGCACTAGACAACCGCTTTATCGAAGATTAATTGCAAGGTGAACATAGTAGTTTCATCAATCTAATTTCAACCTAATACACACAAAAAAATGACAAAGTGGCGTTGACAGGAATTGTCCTCTGTGCTTCATCCCTCATAATGATTATGGAATTACATAGGTTCGTGGCACATTTGCACTAAGTGGTTTTTAAAAGCATTTGCCTTGGCACATTCATGTAACTTGTATCATCATCCTATAAGAGGCAGTGCCTGGAGCATGGTTAATGATGTTGAAAAAAAAAAACGACTACAAACAGTATACCATTCAATTATGTCACCAACAAAATTAATATTGCAAAATTAATGAAATAATTATTATTTTGAGCACTCTCCCTATAACATAATGATTGATGTAACATCTTTTTTTCGGAGATTTTTTTTTCGATTTTTTTTTTTTCCGGAGATTTGGCAAGAGTACAATATTTCCACCCTTATTAACTAACTTATTTTTTGGTGAATAGATATTTTGTTCAGCTTGTCGCTATGTCCCCTTTTGTCCAAATCATGAATCCGTGACTCTCCACCCTATTCTATCGTTCTTTTTGTAGGTCTATATTACTCATGCATTTTGTTAAAGCGTATACAAGTCTCCAGCTCAGTTTTCTGGCTTCGGAGTTTGTGAGTAAGTAAATGATTGGTTGAACCCACGTGTTAGTACCTGAGAGACAGTCAATGATAACCGAAGAATTCGAAGTGGCATAGGTGATAATATAAGGTATCCACACAATGTAGAAGGATCCTGAAAGCAGGACAATCGTAATGAATCCTTTCATCCAAAGCATCGGCTGACGTCGATTTCCCACATGATTAGGCCTATGGAAACCGATTTCTCTGTTGTCCTGATTGTTTTCAAATCGGATGGATTCTAGATTAGCCACCGCCTTCACTTTCTGACGCACGATGAGAAACAACTTTGCGTGAATCAATGTTGTAAAGAATAAGGTAACACATACGGGGGCGATTATGTAGAATCTATCTACCACTTCTGCTATGTGAGAAGCCATTGATCTCTTTTCGAGCTCTAACTGTTGGCATTCATCAATCAATAATTGTATTAAAGGAGAATTAGGAATGGGAAAGTAGATTCCATGAGCCATCACAACGAGTAGGTATGCGCATCCAAGAGAAAGGAAAAACCGTCTCCGGGTTACAATTGCGGGGTATCTCAGAGGCCTTGTGACGAGGAGATAAAGGTTGATGCTGATGAAACAGAGGCATGTCATTATAGATGAAAGCAAAACATAATATACAAATGGAATTACCTTATTTGATATTGTGCAAGCTTTGGCGGTGTTAAATAAGTACCATATGATACTCCAAGAGCCCCATGCGATGCTTAAAACAATGTCCAGTGATGCCAACAGTCGGTAAAGAACCTTCATGTAATCTTGAAGTTCTCTCTGATGTCGGATAATAATCAGAACAAATCCGTTAAAAACCATGGAGAGAACGATTGTTAAAATATAAAATCCGAAAATGGTGGCTTCATGATAACCTATTTCATCACCAGTCGAATTCATCTTTTCAGATTTTACTATGGTCTTATTGTGAGTAGATGTTCTAAGTGTTAATGTTATAAAAATCAAGCTCTCAAACTTGAGTCGACTGCTGATGCTTTCTCCGCAAAACAGATTTTCTCAGACTGTCGTCGAGTCAATATCAGAGCAATATAATCTTTTCTACAACATGTGCAATATCATGTCCCCACTTATCGACAACAAACACCCTCTACTCCTATAAGCTCCAGCACAATAAACACATAAACAATTCATAATTTGGGGATATAGCCACTGATAGCTGGCCCAATGTAAGATGAGAATGTCAGAATAATTAGTCCATAAGCACACCATTTCAACAGCAAGTGGCGCGAGTCGGCGAACTGACTTGTCGTTTAAAAAAAAAAAAAAGAAGAAAAAAAAAAAATCAGCTACGAAAACCCCCCCGTCACAAATCACCCAATTATTTTAGCGTCGCCCTGGCTTTTAATGGACTTTATGAAATCTAAAGTTGATACCATCAATACATCAAGCTCAAAACCTCTTTTCGAATATATATCTATTGCCTCTATTGAAATCATTCATCTTGATAGAGTGTTATCCATGAATAAATACATATTATGTTAGTATTTTGATTATTGAAGGTCGGGGCACAGCCTATATTTTAATCACATTGCCTATTCTGTAACGCAACAGTCATGGAAAAATTCAGATCAGTCATTATACAAACAAAAGTAGGATGTCCTATTCCCGCTGAAAGGATACAAAATGGAATATACTCAATAAATATGCCCATCCTATCAACACAGGATAAATTTTTAACGAAACCATTTGGAGCAATATCATTGAATATAGGCAGGGTTTTTATTACTTGTCAACTAAATTCTTAATGGAATGAAAAATGGAATATACTCAATAAATAACTATGAGCATCCTATCAAAATCTGAACATGGGATAAATTTTTACCGAAAGCATTTCGAGCAATACAGGCAGGTTTTTTTTTTTATTACTTCTCATTGTATTCTTTGAGAAAATGAAATGTAAATGTATAAATAATCCAATTATTCCGACTCCTCATGCTGTCAGAATAGTATTCCACAGGATATAAACCTATATGACCCTCTTAAAAACTAAACTTCTCAATGGGGCCAGTGACTCTAATTGTTATTAACTTTTGAATTGGTGAATGAATGTGGCTGGCATTAGCTGTGAAGTGTGGACATAACATCACATGCATGTGCAAGAATATGAATAAGAGGACGCGGGTGTCGAATACTCAAAGATATGATTGGAAAGCATACAGACATGTGTGAGGACGCCAGCTAGTGATTTCATTGTGAAAACAAAGTCAAAAGTCGTTTGTGCCGAATTGATTAGAGTTCAATGTTGAGTCATGATGTTCTTTTATTGTATTCTAACATAGATTAAAACATGTTTAAAGAGGAGACGAGTGATAATAGAAATAGAATGACAGAGAGACAGAAAGAAAAAAAAACACACACACCTTCACACACCCTCACACACGCAAACACACATATGCATGTTACTTTTGTAAAATCATTACCTGAATACTGATTGGGCTACCCTATTAAACACTTATAAACACTCCCCCACACACAGATACACAGAATCACTCCCAAACACACTGGAACTATTTCAATATTTTCCTACGATTTGATATTGTATTTGAATTAAACAGAGTCATCAAGGGGATCGTGAATTATGTTTGTTTAAAATTTTATTTACTTATTCTCCGAATGTAGATAATGCGTATCGATGAATTTGCATACAATGTAATATTATGATAATGAAGAAGCATAACAGCAACCGAAATCTTTTAAACTTTTGTTAGTATTTGCGTTATGAAGGATAACATAAGTGGGGGAAAATAGTCTGCAATTGTTATCGGCTTACAGTAGAATAAAAAAAAATAAAAAAATAAAACGTTGGACATGATCCTAAACATTAAAGAGAGAGAGAGAGAGAGAGAGAAGGGCGGGGCGGGGGTGGTTAGGAAATTATAGAGGGTTGATACATATAAAAGAGAGTAGAAGGATATCGAAAGGTGGACATGAGACAGTTTTAATATGGGTTGGGTTGAACGAAACGGGATCAGAGAAGCTACATAGACAGACAGACAGTGAGGATTTCTTGTTTGTTTATTATTAAGATAATATCTTATTTGGAATTAAGAGTTGTCTCATCTTGGCGGGTTATGAAAAGCACTAACTTTACCAATACAAATTCATAATATTCAAAGATGACCCAAATAGAATATAAGACACCATCTATGAATCTCATGAAATATGCATTTATTGAAATCACCAAGAGTCATTTTCAAAGGTATCAACTTTTACGTCAGTCCATACATTTTTAAGAATAAACACTCAAATTGGTAAATTAAATATTGAATATTAGAATCGACACAATAATAAACCTTGTTTGGACATCTACATTATAAATTATTAAATGCACATGTACTACTCTCATCGGAGAAGCAGTGTAATTACTGTTCCCGTTTTTGTTTTGTTTATTTTGCAAGTCACCTCCAAAACACACCATAATTAATTTATAATAAAAAAAAGAAAAGCAACAGCTTGTCGATTTGAAATTATTTAGTACGTAAGAATCGATTGCCTACACAAGTGTTTTGATTGGATACCGCGTTGATGTATTTTAACGCCCATATAACGACATATATTACATCAACAAGGCCGTATATCCATTTTATTAATTTTGACACGATATGTACATGTTTATCCTCATAGAAACATGATGGTTTCGACATATGACGAAAGTAAGTTGGTTGAAGTGTTTGAGCATGTCATTCTAATTATAACTCTTTAAAGCTAGGTTATCTTCAGTTGACAACTGTATATTGATTAGTTTTAGATTAATCGTATTTTATGATTGTTTATGTATTTTTATTATATTTTAGAAATGAGACCAGCAATTAAGAAAATAATAATTCAAACCACATAATCGAAATGTGTAAATTATATATAAGAAAACATATATAAAACGAGATATTAATAGGCATTTATTACATGATGGAGTGTATATAAATGTCTAGAATTAGTTCAATGGAATACCCAGCTGTACCTGAATTGACTATTGTTCCCATTTTCACATTATAACACGCAGTAAACAATACTATTCTTTAAAGTTACTTGAAACTCAAAGCGAAAGTAGCCAAGCAACATTAATATCCAATAGACAAATATTATTAATACTTGATTTAATTAATAAGTTATTGCTCATACTTATTATATGACTCCCTTGTACTGTAATATTAGCCAATACTTTACTTCCGATGTATAAATGTACATTTATTTCATTTATCTACTGGAGGATAGGTGAACTGGCGACAAGACTGATGGGTCATTGACATATCGGTGGCAAACGAACAGCAATAAACAGGAGGGCCAATGTCCATCCAAAAGGTCGCCGTCATGTGGGTTGCAGAATAACTGACGGGGATCTTGAAAACACATTCAAACGAGTTCTGGAAACAGGTCAGATTGCCCTTACCGTCGTTGCCGACCGTTGAATTACAGTGCAGCTCCTTCATAGTTGGGGTGTAGGGCGAGGCTTGAACAGCACACTTTGCTTCACCAGGAGGGAAAAGGACATCGATGTACGCAACTTGCACCAGGTTCGTGACATCTCCGTCGATATTCTCCCTCATGGCGAGGATGTAGAATCCTCTATCAGACCGATCGATCCTCTGGAGCAGCAAAGTCACCGTTACCGAGGTCTTGTTACGAATATAATGCACCAAGATACGATCTCGCTGTCCAGGAAGAAGGCATGATGTATCCATGATTCCGTTGACGCAGAACACGCAGGATTGATCTGGTGCAAACAAGTCGTAGGAGTAGGTCACCTCCTCTGAAGCAGTGGAGCGAGAGAAGAAAACGACTGCATCTTCTCCCTCTGGAAATTCGTAAACTTCTTGTGTTGTAATAGGAGACAAATTTGTTCCCAAACATAACATAAGACACATTATGACCGCTTTCATGATGATGATCTTCACTGTAACTCTTTTGTTAAATAAATGTTCTGGGCCTTTGTTTTTTTTTAGCTATGAGGTATTAAAAGGGCTCTGTCAAACACCGTTGCACTCAATGTTCCAAATCGTTTACCTCTTGAACAAGAAATTTCCAGGGTATCATAAATAAACGCAGTGTTCAGAAGCTCTCACAAAATAATCGTTCCTGCAAAGCTATGATTGAGTTGACTTCAAAAAATGAATTATTTGTAGAGCGTTGACGTGATACATTTATATGGAAACCAATCCAGTTTAGACAACACGATATAAGTATTTGCTTCCTCGAAATTTATAAGCTAAAAAAAATGGTCATAATACACAGACAAAGATAAATGTCAATTACCTACTGCAAAATAAAGGTTGTTCACTTAGCAAATTTTATTATAGTAAAGCAATTTGTTACTTCAACTGAAACCAGGTTGCCAACTACAAGTTTAAGAACGAGTTTCGATCAAAACACTTCAAGAACGGCACAACGAATAATATGAAACATCAGATGGATGTGAAACTTAAATTCTTTGATTAATTCAGTGATTTATGAAATCTCAAAGTATCACATCCTGACACATTAACCTTTAACAAAGTCTTTATTATATTGACAGTACACATGAACAGATAGGAAGCAATACTATTGACACAGGTGCAATGCCATAGACCAGGAAATCTGTCGCAGTAGTCCATAATAAGGCCAAATAGTATGGCGACTTTTATCTTGTCTCGTAAATATTGGAATCCAAACCCTGGACTATGCTTTTTATCGATTTTAATCATAATTCATAGCAATGCAATGGAATCTAGTTGCTCGAGTTCTTTTGAATTCGTGACCCAACCCAGCGATGTGATCGTAAAAGAGGGAGATCCAGCGTCATTTGAATGTACTCTTCAATCAAGAGCTCCTTTTACGTCGGTGTCGTCATACTGGATAAATGGTAAAACCGAGAATGTCCTCCAACATCCCTTCGTCAATATCACTACAATACCTATCACCGCCAATAATCGGGTTATGTCTAGGCTCACAATACAGAGAGTACAAAGAGAGATGAACATGTTGTATAGATGTTCCATCATAATCCATGATCACCCGGGCAATGTAGTGTCATCTGGTTTTGGAAGGCTGGATGTGTTGTACTTTCTGAGGGAAGATGATCTGCATTGTAGAGGACCAGCGAGCAATGTCCTTGAAGAAGGAGAACAACTCGCCATTCGATGTGAAGGGTCCGAGAGCAATCCACCGGCTCTGCTCATGTGGTTGTGGCCTAATTCAACGTCTTGGAGCACATCATTTGTGCCTCAAGCAGCAGAAACCACATTGACTTCAAACATCACCATAACGCGATTGCTACATAACAAACTAATTTTCTGTCTTGCGACTAGCATGGAATTTCCAGGTGAGAGCGTCAACTGTTCGATGGGCCCCTTTAAGGTAATTCATTCTCCAATGGTAGAGGTCGTTCCGCTGCAATCCGAGATGCGTTGGCCTCTAGAAACGAACATGTTTTTCCAATGTCTCACAACCGGGTACCCAGAGGTAGTGGGATACAACTGGTCTTGTTCCCCTTTAAAGGCGTTTGGACGATGTTCCTCCCAGTGGCAGAACTTGACCATAGTTGTAAACCCCGTCCGAGATGAAGAGGTTTTGACTGTAATTTGTGAAGCCTGGAACAGAATCGGAAAGTCTCAAAGTGAGTCTATCGTTACGATAAGCCATGAAGAAAAATCGTTAGTGCCCAACTGTAACTCTGATACATCATATGTACAAGAACAAAATAGGGACAAAGACATCTTCCTTGAGTATAGCAGTATGCGTGATGGTAACAATAATCTAAGGTGTTCCACCAAGGTTCAAAACACTGGCAACATCACTTTCCGATGGTCTTTGGACGGCATTTCAAACTCCGAAGAAAAGGGACATTTTATGCTTCAAACAAATGACATGGAGAGAACTGACATAATCGCGTACAGCCTATATGAGCCAGTACATACTGGGATAATTACATGCGACTTTGAATCTCGCTTATCGGGTGAACCGAAAATGCACCAGATGTCATGCTATGTACTTGTGGATATCTTTGATGTTAATATAAAAAGTACCGACGTCGACACAATCCAACGCAGTGACAGTTCTACAATGATGCCATCAGATGAACGATCTGGCCTAACAAACAATGCTACCAAATTGAACACAACTAGTCATGATTCAAAAACATTTTGGAATATCTTTTTGATGGTAGCCGTTGCTATTACGGTAGTTCTGGGTATCGTGCTTTGTTCTATAGCGATTGCTCTGGGTTGGAAGAGGCTCACGGCTACAGGGAGGTATGACGCTCAACAATCCGTCAGTGGAATTCATCAAGCTGATATGAGTAACGATATCCCATCTGCTGAAACAAAACCGACAGTGTGTCAGATGAATTCAAGTCCATTATATGAAGTTCCCAATGAGAGGCTAACCATACCAATACTCAGTAAAAATAACCCGTTCCCGAATGTGTCTTGGTCCGGTGACAGAAACGAAAGGCAAAGAAGAGGACATTCTGACAGTATGTATGAGGGAGAAGGTTCGAGTACTGACAGACCAAGGAGCGGCTGTTCTTCGAGTTCTTCAGATCTGAGGATGTCCTATATGTATGAGGACTCAGAGGAAAATGGAGCTGTGTACCATTATGAAAATCGACAAGTTGTGGAGTCCATGATTGGCAATGTCGGAAGCAAGTACTTCGCCAAAGTGATAGAAAACCATCGTATCCGCCGACTTGAAGATAATCAAGAGAAGAGTGACGACGAAAATTCGAGCTCTATGTCGGAATAATTCTTTTCGCTCTCGAAGAAAATGACTATAGACAGATTTTTTGAACCATTAAAAGCAAAGAAATATGATATATGTAAGTTGAATACACTGCTAAGATTATTTGGCATAGAAACAAAAAATACAATAAAAAAAAAAAAAATATATATAATTGCGTATACCTATGCTGGACGTCTTTTTTTTTGTTGACGTTTTTAAATGTATAATTGGCAAAAGGTCGAGGTCAGACGATGTTAGTGTAAAATGGCGTGTTTAATTGACAATAACGTTAATAACAATTAATTCAGGTATGAAAATATTTTTTTTTAGTGCACGGTAGTTAAAAGAGATATAGACATAAACCCATTAAGATTTAAGATTATATTGTTGAATATTTTTTTTATATATTCAAAAAACTGAGCAATGAACCAAAGTACACTTTGAAAAATTTATGATTAACTATCCTATATGATTATTGTATGAAACTACGTAGTTGCTGAACATATAAATGTACATATATTAGATGTTTGAATATGAACACTAACTATACCAGGATACATTTTTTTTTATTTGACGGAATATTTCGATGAATAAAATTAACCAAGCCTGTATCGCATGTTAACATATTGCAGGTTTTACCTTCGTGATGGTGTTGGCCAGTGTCAAGGGGAGCAGGCCTGTGATAGACAGCAATAGAGTGTGGATCTGTGGTGAGGACAAGAAGGTGTTGGCCTGTGTGTGTGTGTGTGTGTGTGTGTGGGGGGTTTTGTTAAGAAGGGTCTGTGAGGGTGGAAGGGTAGTGCCATGTGTGTGAAGTTGAGGGCTTGTGTTTCAGAATGATGGGGTGTGTAAGGGTGAGAGGGTGAGTGGTTGGATAAGAGGGTAAAGATGTGGGCATGTGTGTAAGGGTGAGAGAGGGTGTGGTCATATGTGTAATGACGAGGTAACATGTGCATCTGTTTCGTATGATACGATGGCATGCTGTCTTGTGAGTGGGAAGCGGTGAGGGTGAGAGGGCACAGGGCATCTGTGGAAAGATAGGCCTACTAGGGCGTGTGATATTAAGAGAGTGTGAGGAGGTGTGGGCTTGAGTTTGAGGGTAAGAGGATGTGGGCCTTTGTGATTGGGTGAATTGGAGTGTACTTGTATGTTAGGGTGAAATGATGTGGGCCTGGAAGTGGGCCTGTGTGTGTGTTGGTGGGGTGACATGGTTTGGACTTGTATGTGGGTTGAGAGCGTTTAAGCCTGTGTGTGTGTGTGTGTGTGTGTGAGTGAGGGTGTGTGGGCTTGCGTGTGAAGGTGAATGTGTGTGTACCTTGGTTATGGGCCTGTGTGTATGCGGGTAAACTTCTTACACTCACACACAGGTCCACTCCATCTCAACCGCACACGCAGCCCCCCCCCCCCTCTCATAAACTCAAACGCAGGTCCACTCCCCCTCACCATCACACGCAGGCCCACACTTCTTACACAAGGCCCACACCCTTCACCCTCAAACCCAGACTCAAACCCTCTTGCCCTTACATACAGATCCACATCCTCTCACCCTCACACACAAAGATCCACACCCTCTCACTTTCACACACAGACCCATAATCACACTTAATCTACCACCCTCTCCGTCTCACCCTCAAACACAGGCCCACTCTCCATCACCCTTATACATACATGTATACTCCCCTCATACGAGGGCCCACACCCTCACACAGGCAAACATCCGCTCATCCTCACACACGGGTCAACACCCGCTCACACACAGACCCACGTCCTCTCATCCTCACACACAGATTAACTCTCCCTCACCCTCACACACAGACTCACTCTCCCACCCAGCCCACATCCTCTCATGCTCAAACACGGATCAACACCCTCTCACCAACATATCCACACACTCTCATCCCTGCACTCGTGCCAACAGCCCAAGCACTAATACCTCAATCATGTCAACTTGACTACCCGTGTTATTTTAGTAAGGTTTGGTTTATATATTTCGCATCCAATAGAAAAGACATGAAATACAAATTTAACATTGAAATAACAGTTTGTCTATAAAACATAAATAATTCAAAGGTTTGAACAAACAATAAAAACGCCGTGCTTTTAACCAGTTACTATGCGACTTTGACCATGAACCTTACAACTTCTGAATAATATTAATTTATTCCTTAAAGGCGCGGTCCCACTGGCTTTTTAGGATGATTTGCGTATGAATTGCGGATTGTTTGTTTTGTTTTTGTTTTTTGTTGCGGATGAACGAAATTTGTATACGCAACTCATGCGCAATTAATCCTCCCGTCAGTGGGACCGGGCCTTGACACTGTAAAATGATTTTATAATGCAGAATGTATGTCATCCACAACACTTGTTGGCATTACTGGATGATGTGACAATTGCGTTCCCTTTGTCGAAATTGTTAAAACATGGCGATAATTTAACTTTTAAACTTTTATTTCTACGTCACGTGGTGCATTTTACAATCGAATATTGATTTGTAACTTGTACAATACGACAACAAATCTTAGTCATTTGAGCTTTAGATTTCTTAAACGTCTCCACTAGGAAGTGCTGTAATTGTGTTTTCGACTTGGATAGCATGAACCAGCGTAATGTTACGCA
Organism: Paracentrotus lividus; assembly: GCA_940671915.1. Taxonomy (NCBI): domain Eukaryota; kingdom Metazoa; phylum Echinodermata; class Echinoidea; order Camarodonta; family Echinidae; genus Paracentrotus; species Paracentrotus lividus. The sequence goes on from CALNVZ010001532.1 coordinate 150,257, forward strand.
TACCACTATTTCCGACACAAAAACAAAAAGCACATTTATTTGGGGATATCCGAAGTTTTTGATAAATTATATAACCAGATAATGCAAATTTAGGATATTACAAACATTGTGTTCAGTGAATTTTCTGCAGCTGGACCGAAAAATTAAACATTTAAATCCACATGAAGGAGAGATGTTACTTAGAGTAATGATTATGTTAAACTACATTTTGGAAGTTGAGATATGACCACAAACCCATTAAAGAATATACATGGGTTTACTCATAATTACCAATATTAACTCATATTCTCAAACACGCCATTCTGGTTGGTTTGAAATAATGAATGAATACATTAATATACAATTTAATTCAATACACAACAATTGTGATGAACCAGTGCTAACTAAATATTTAAATGATGCAAGTAAATATCAATGGTAATAGATAATGACATTCATGTAATAGACCAGCTTTTAATTACATGCCCACTACGACCTCACGATATCAAAAACATAGTAAGTAAAAATAAATAGAGATAGTGCACAAAAAGAATCGTTTGTTTTGTGCAGCCTGAATCTGTCTCTGACACAAAAGGTGATATTGATGAGTGTAGAGGGTCATTTCTTATTATAATAGCTGTGGTAGTAGAAGTATCAACGTAATTATGCTCCTCACTTCCTGGATTATTGAAATCAGTACATAAACTTTCGTTTAATACTCTAGTATATAAGCCGTGAGAACAGCAAGAAACTGGACCATACTTATCTAACCAAAACACCCCAATAGTAACTGGCCCCGACATATCTATTGGCCCATTGTAAGGTACCTTTTTACCATATTGGAAGCAGGTTATACTCGTTTCTTCATCTCCTCTTGTAGCACTACAATGTGCTTCCCGAAGATAGAGCGAGTAATTGCTATTAGTAATTCGGCAATGTGCAGGTCCACGAGGAATTCGAACCTCAACTTCTTTTACTAGAGTGTCATCCCAATTGTATGGGTCATTGAATAGAATGACAGTGAATACATAAATAGCAGCATCTACCATTTCTACATCAGCAATGTGTATATTTACAGCAAGAAGGCCGTTTTTTGAGTCAGTCACAGTAACCGTAAACCTTGACACTTGTGATTCATGTAGGAAACCTTTAGGATCATTATGTCCATTCACGTTAAAAGGACGATCTTTGGTCTTGAAATGAAGTGTGAAATATGGATAAACTTGAATGCTATCTCTAACAGGCCATGATAGTTCAAATGGGATGTTGCCTGAAGTGCTGGCATTTAAAGTTATACGTTCTTGTTGCTCCATGGCTAATGCGTCAGCAAAGCCCCCTGGTCCACCAATTATGATTACTAACACTGCAATTAACATCTGGAGCGTGATTTAAAGAAGACACGCGAGTAAATTCGTCAGTCATCTGTTCTTTAGCCAATGTAAATGATGTATGCTTTTACTTCTATAAGAAAAAAAGAAAGGAAAAAGATTGATACTTTGTATGCATCATCTACTAATCGATTTAGGAAATTCATAGATTCTTACAATATTTCTTAATGCAATAAGATTAATGAAATAAATTGGAATATTCTTAATCCTGGTCTGCAATAGAATGAAACCCGTATCATTTTATGGCCTTATTTGCTAACAAAATCTATTAAACTAGATAAATAAATAAAACCTTAAGCTAATTAAATGTAATGGAACTAGGTGGAGTAGATTTAGTTTGCAAATTTCTCTTAGTTTTAAGAGTAAATTGATGTAGGTTATATCCCATGGTTTTCATGTTATTGTTGTCATATCAACCAACCTGATTTCGCATCCCTTTGTTCATTCCCCCCCCCCCTCCCCAAATGGCAACAATATTTTTCCGAGCACTTTACTTACATGACTTATTTTGGCAATGCGTAAATTCGGTGAACAAAATATAATTCTAAACGGCATGCTGATTTGTTATGTTACAATAACAGAACTATAAGGTTTTAATTATTGACTGCATTGGTTAATAAATTTTATTTTGATTTTTTTTTAATAACATAAAGAAAAAAAAAAACACACACAAAAAAACAAAATAATACTGATCTGTTTCTTCATCTTTTGACTGGTTGTGAATAGGCCTATGGTATACATTTGATGTGCAAACTGCGAAGTATAAGATCGAAAATTCAATAAAAACGAAAATCATCGGATTTGCTAACCTGAAATTGTTGTGGCGTATCCGCTGTTCACCTCTTGATGTCTATATAGCTCTGACTCCTCCATCAGACCCAGTTAAAAGCTGTGGATATTTGGAATAAATATGTAAATGGTTAATCGACATCATTCCGACCGGGTTTGATAGAGGTGCGCAAAACAAAGTAAATGGACTAATTATGTTCCAATGTGTGGTAACTTTAATCTCTCAAAATAATCAATGTGATATAGTCAGTATGGGGATTCATTTGTTTGTATCCACTGTTTCTTAATTCAAGAATAATTAAAAATATATTAAAAAGATTATATTGAAAGAGACATTATTAACTCTAAAGCACTGACTGCAACTGCAAAATATTATGAGGTATATTTTTTAAACAGATTTCTACGGATACCAACGTTATATATAAGTGAATCCATCATCATCATCATCATCAGTATTACCATAATCAATATATGCAATATACGGTATTTATAATGTATATATAATTATCATATTACTATAGAAAAAATAAATAGTCTTAAATAACTTACCATTTGAAGTGGTGATATAACTGTATATTTTGTGTATTTCGCCTTTCAAGAGAAAACTATTAACACAATCTGTAACATCATGCTCTAAAATTCTTTTCAAGCGGACACTGCTACATCAATTGGCAAAATAGAATGGCAATCAAGAATGATTACTCTATCATACTGTAAGTGGGTGGCAACACCCATTTGTTGGATGAACGGGTCAATGTTTGAATTAATCACATGATAATAAATCAGGGGAGGTTGTGTAAACAAGAGTGGTAATCTCTGTTATTTTTTTTTTAGACTTTATTTAAAATGCTCTTCTTATGACGATCAATAAAAGTAAGTATATAGTATTACGATATCGATTGAGATAAAGCTGTTAATGTTTAACAAACATCTTATTAGAACATAATGAAGACGCCGCATTCCAAATCCCCCCCCCCCCAAAAAAAAAATAGGGTAAAAAAAGTGGTCCTTAAGGAATGAAACGTTGTTACAAAATTACCCCATTGAAATTTGTATAAATAATTCATGTCCTGTTTTCATAGAGCGCCAGTGACCATTCGCACTGAAATCGCTAGATCAATTTTCAATTAATCATCTTCTTGTTGCTTTTTTGACAAACATAACCAAGGAAAGCCATTCAGGTTTTATTTTACAAAATTTCCATCTCTAAGTTTTGTATGCTCCCATTATTTGTGTTTTATTTACACCCTTTTTTTTCGGTAATGCAGGCGCCAAGCTCCCTAAGCCCAGCATTCAAATTAGAGTTGGCTCTCAATTAAAAATATTTTGTCTCAGTATCAGTTCAACGACTTTTCCCCTGATTTCATTATTTGCTTAAATGAGACTTTGTTCATAAGTCCAAGTTAAGAGACTATACTAATCAAACAAATGACAAACCTGCCGATTCCTAATCAACAAATTGCGTGTGATCTCTAACCGTATTATGCAGATAATATATATTTGTTTATCATAATATCAACTGTAGGCAAATAAACCAACGTCTAATCTGAGCTTTATGAGTATCATTTCCTCGAACATCACGAATTTTGAACGGATATCGTCAAGTATCTTTCAAATGAATTTCTTGTATACGTCCGTAAATACAAGAATTCAGATATGGGGTATATTGGGCCAAGAACATATTTAAAAAAAACAAACTAATCTATGGATAAAATTTTAGTACGTCTAATGGTTAAGATGTTCTTTCTTATTTTTATCATAGTTTAATTTTTGTTGAGACTCATTTTTTCTAACACAATCCCTTCGTTCCCACCCAAGTTAAGAAATCAAGTGCCTCTTCAAATATTTTGGAAGGTAGGCTCAGTTAAGGCTCAATTTTCCTTTTTGTGAATACTGACATAAAACCTCAATTACGTTTTTGTGTTTTATTTTCCACATCTAGACAGGCAAAATATTTTCGTTTATCTTAACCTTGGCTCTCTTTCATACGATCGCAAAAATTTGTTTTCTCAATCTTTCCTTATTTGTGTACCATTCGCAATTTATGTGTAAAGATTTTCAACAAATTCCTTCTTTATCTGAAAATAAGAAAACCGAATCTGCTTTTTATGTAAATTGCAGTGCCTTAAATTTCATAACAAGTTTTAAAGGGCGAATTGATTTAAGAGTCCTATTTAACACTTCTATACAATACTTTTGAATTATTTATATCACTTAAATTTTACCGATAATGTTTCGATCAACTTCATTTCGAATAAGGGTGATTTTTCATTTTGAAGAAATAAAGAAACCAAAAACATTGGAGAGAAGATAAGCGCACTCTGGTTATTAATGATCACTTCCGTTATATTTATTTCAATTTAACAGTCCTACCCTTCATGCCCACTATTGTAAAAGCGTTTCAGATTTATGAAACCATTATCGTTTATACCTTCAGCCACGATGGCAAGCTACTGCTCAGCTTCTCTAAAATTTCGTAAAACATTAACGGGAAAATTTACTTTCTTCATTACCGATCTTTTCATAACTATTTTCATTCTCCAAAATATCTCACAAGAGTCAGCTTGTTTGAATGATTTTAAATTTGTCGCACAGCCTGGAGATATATGCGTTAGAGAAAATGATTCAGGGTCATTCAATTGTACTCTGAAATCAAATGTACCCTTTTCCTTTGCACAATCTGACTGGGAAAATGGCATTATAGAGTATCTCGGACATAATGAAATGTATAATGTCACAACGATATGGGACGATTCCACAAGACTGATTACATCTACCCTCGTTATTTATAACGCTCGACGAGAGATGAATAAGCTTTACAAATGCTGGATAGTAGTTGAAGTCCAAGATGCTTCTCAAATTCCATTACAATCTGACGTTGCCAAACTCAATGTGTTGTATTTTCTAAACGACAATCAGTTGACTTGTCGAGAAGGAGACCGCATAACCCTTGAGTGTGAAGGTACGCCTACTAACCCACAAGCTGCGCTCAGATGGCTGTTTCAATTTGACGTACCCTACAATTTTCAAACAAGATCAACATTACTTCGAAACATCACAGTTACGCCAGGACTCCACAAGAACTTGTTAATTTGCGTTGCAGAGAGTGAAGCTTTTCCTTTAGAACAAGTGAACTGTTCCCTTGGTCCGTATACAGTCAGTCATTCACCCATAATAGAGGTCATTCCGTATCAGTATCAGGCAAAGTTGATATGGCCAGTGGTCACTGAAATAACGTTTCAATGTGTTGCGAGTGGATACCCTGAGGTCAAGGAGTACAACTGGTTCTGCCAGCCCGAAGAACTATTTGCAAAATGCGCTTCACATGAATCAAATATAACAATTGTTGTTGATGCTATTCAAACAGAGGAAACACTGAACGTATCGTGCGAGGCTACAAATAAAGGGGGAACATCACGGAGCATCTCAATTATTAATGCAAAGTATGCGAATGAGTCTGTGTTAGATGTCTGCAAATCAAATGCAACGTACATGTATGTACCTGGAACGAATGGAAAACCGGCCCTTCACTTTGATAACTCGTCAAATAGGCCCTACTTTGAAGTGCTTTTTTGAGGTAGATAGTGTCGGGGAGGTTATATTTTCTTGGTACCTTGATGGGCGGGTTGTCATCGAAAACAAAGGAGACCATGAAGTCATTAAATCGGCAAAGGGAAGCAGCTATCTTCTGGCCTACAATTTACTAAAAGTACCAAAACCAGGAATTGTTGCATGCAACATAAGATTACTCAAATCAAATGATTTGGAATCACATCAACTAGCGACCTGCAAAGTATCGATTTCCGATATTTATGAAGATGATGATGCCTCGGCCTCGATCGGACTCAATGGATATTCGACAAAAAACGTTATATTACTTGCTATTGCTGTGGGATCTGGTATTTTCCTGTGCCTCATCGTGATTACCGTGGTGTCTAAGAAGACTGGTGTCTGCAGGAGAGTGGAGACACAAGGGTCTCACACACGCGTTTCTTTGACTGATTTCACAAGTGCCTCGGTTACCCAACCAGATACCCAATCGAATGTGCATAAATTACCTCTACACACTTTAGATGATACTCCTGTCTACGAAATCCCTAATGTTGATCTCGGCACATCAACATTGTTCAAGAATTGTCCATCTCAGCCACATTGCATGACAGGCAGAGGGCGTACGAATGTTGACAGCTACCCAGATGAAGAGGTTGAGAATGCAGATGATAGAGAAGATTCATATTCAGATGAAGGAGATTCATACTGTAACGGATTTTACATTATGATGTTTTAAATGTTCCACTCCGTGAGATGCATGTAATAATTTAATTGAAAGGGGCGGCGAACACATTCACACACAGAAGATAGAGAATTCAAACAGGAATTATAGTTCAGACTTTTATTTCTGATCAAGCACGAATATTAGTTAACAGTGAAATAAAACTGGGAATGTCTTGCTAGGATAACTTCTCTCGGCGATGGACAAAGCTTAACTCATCGACATCGCTCTCGAGAAGAGTAACGATTCTCTTCGAGAGGGTAACAAAGAAGCTTGCAAATGTTCACAGGGTGGTCCTATCTATAAGTTACTCTCAATAAACTCTAACAAAGAGAGAGACACAACTGAAGGTAAAACATATGACGGACGTGTTTATTGCGCAGAGGTTAATGGGCTTTAAGGGAGAGAGTTCTTGACCACATAAACAAACTTGACAAGACCCCACAGTAAGAGAGAGAGAACGGACAAAGAGAAACTGAGGCAAGGACATGAAGACCAAGTTACTTTCTTCATGGAGGAAAGAGATTGATAGCAAGTTGAGAGAGAGTCTTAAGAAGTAAGTTAGAGAGAGATTTGAGTGACAGGGAAGTTGAGAAGACAAAGAAATAAGTAACATTGTTAAAGAGGAAAGACAAAGAGCAAGAAGGAACATCGCTGTTGTTAAAGCAATTAGATCCAGACTGCATGAATTTGGAATGGCGCTAGCAAGACATTCTGTACAAGGATTAGTGCAATAATGATTACATCAATTAATAAACTACTAAATACACTATTAAGACACTAATACAAAGAAACACATTTCCACAAATATTAAGCTAAATGTGTGACACTATCCTCCCCACGAAAGATATCGCTGCCCCCAGCGATGAAAAAGAGAATGAAACAAAGACAGAAGAAGAAGCAGAAGAGAGAGAGAGAGAGAGAAAGAAAGAGAGAATGAGCATAAAGGGTGGTGGAGAGAAAGTCAACCTAAACAACAATATTACACACCAATTACCAACTAGCTATGATAAACTTATCCGATATAGTGACACAAAAAAATAAACAGTGATAACCAAATAAACATGGATAAAAAATTACTCCAACCATTTTAACTGAAAAGCCAACGAAATAAACGTCCTACAACACAAAAGCAGATAAATGTCAAAAACTCAATAACAAATTATTTACACAGATTCGAAAGGAAGTGGCATGAAAAGAAGTTAGAAGACTAGTTGCGTCTTTTCAAAGAAAGAAAGAAAGGCTCAAAAGGTAAGCGAGAGGTATAGAGAATAATAAAGATGTATACAGACAAACAGAAGAGAGAAAGATAAAGAGAGAGAAAGAGAATAAATGGTATTAAGAAGATATATCACAGTTTATGTACACAGGTAACTAATGCAAGACTAATCCTAAACAACGTAATCAAAGCAAGGGTAAACATAACTGTTTCTTTTCAAAATTATGACTGCCTTCATTTTGAGGTCAAAGTAAACAGATTAAAGTACCGAAACAGAATGAAGCTATTAAGAAAGCATATCAGGAATTTTGTAAACAGTGAACCCTTTAAGAATCCAAGAATTGACCAGAAAATAAGAAAATAATACATTGAAAGATGACAATTCTGATTGTGCCCAATCCCAAATCAATCTGAAATACATTTATACACAACCATATCAATTTCGAAATAAACCCAACGTACAATTAAAAATAAGAACACTGTCCGTTATATCACACAAAATGATAATATTTGATGATCTGACAAATCAGAATGTTAAGGAAAATTGAATTTTATGAGAAAGGCAATATATGTTTTGTGTAATGCACCAAAAGAGGACCGATACTAGAATGAATTAGATTTCCAGATTATGACGTTGAAAGTGTGAATAACAGACGGTGCACTTAAAGAAAACAATAATATAACACAACACATATAAACGAATAAAGCATACTGGAAGTAACAGTAATTATGACATGTATCAAATAAACAATCTCAAAACTAATAACGCCCTTAACCGAATCATTTAGGAGGAATGGAAGGGATAGAAAGGAATAGAAGGAGAGGATTGACAGAGAAAGAGAATGGAGAGAAATATGGGAGAGGCATAGCAAAGAGAAGGCAATAAAACAAAATAGTATCCAAAAAATATTGTTATTTAAAAATTTTAACATTGAACAAAATGCACTATTTTTCTTCTTCAGATTATATGTTACACACAACTTTACTCAATAATAATACAATAAAATATAGAACAAAGTATAAGGGAAGATGAAGTGATAGAGAGAGGGGGAAAGGGAGAGAGAGGGGGGGGGATAGCTTTAGATGGGGAGAGAGATTTGAAAGAGAAAGAATTGCATAAAAGATAAATCAATATAAACACTTAAACTTAATGATAATTAATCGATCCTCAACAGCAAGTTGAGATAAGACACCATACTTTATGTTACTAAACACCTAAAAGAGAGAAGGATAGAAAGATAAAGTTAACAAGTGAGAGTAGAAAGAACAATAGAGAGAGGGTGAGAGAGAGAGAGAGATAGAGAGAGAGAGAAGAAGAGAAAGAAAGAGGAATATGAGGACGAGGAGGAAACTGCAGAGTAGAGAAGAGAATTCACAGAGTCGCCTGATTCAAAGATACATTCTTAGAATCTATCCAGAAAACCCGATAACATATTGACATTTCACATTAATCATTTATACACCACTTTACCGCTACATTTGTACAAGGTATATAAAGCTGAGACAAGGATGGATAGGAACAGGATTATAGATTAGGAAGTAAGAGGAGAGGGAGAAATGAAGTGAGAGAAGGATAGGGAGGGAGAGAGAGAGAGAGAGAGAATTGAGTGGGAAAGAGAGAGAGAGCGAGAGTGAGAGTAAGAGAGATTATAAAGAAGAAGGAGGGGCTAAACTAGAAAGTTTTATAAAGAAAATATACAGTATAGCAGAAATTGAAACGAACAGAACATTATAAGGCAAAATCTATTAAAATTACCACAACAACTTAATGAACAAGTAAGTGTCAATAACAATATATATCAATAATCATTATGCTAATGCAGTGTCCAAATCTGTCGGGCACTGTCGATTTCCTCCCTGAACGACGAGGGGAGTGAGTGTCTTTTACGCTAGTCTGAGTACCAGCCGTACGAGAGTTAGCAAGAGATACATTATCACGAATTTTCTTAGAATGTTCTCTCACCCAGTTTAGAATGTCAGTACTCAAGTAAGGTTTCAGGCGATCATGATGGAGAACTTTAAATTTCCCCTTTTGTTGAGCTCTAATTTCAAACACAATATCACTCAGTTTTCTTGTGACAACACAGGGCCCAACCCATCGCGCAGACTTAAGTTTAGGGGAAAGTCCCTTCTGTTTAGTTGTATCTAAATAGTAGACCAAATCCCCAGGATTGTAAGTGTTTACAGATAGTCTAGCATCATAGTCCTTTTTCTGTCTTTGAGTTGCTGAGGCTAAATGTTCACGAGTTAATTTGTATGCATCCGTCAAATTGGATACAATGTTCGCTGCATACTCATCATAGTCCTGGTCATTGACGTCGGGCTTCTCCAAACCAAGAGCGATCTCAATGGGGGTTCTCACTTCGCGTCCCAACATAAGAAAGTTCGGAGAAAAACCGGTAGTCTCGTGGATAGTGCTACGATAGGCAGCCGTCAGAAGAGATAGATTCATGTCGAGCATCCCTGGCTTTTTGTCAACATAAGCAGAAATCATATAACAAGCGTGTGATTGAACCTTTCAATCATTCCATTAGATGACGGGTGATACGGTGTTGTCCTAGTTTTAGTTATTTCTAACAGCTCACATAACGTGCTGGAACAAGTGCGATTCAAATGTCCTGCCTTGGTCAGAGTGTATTTCCAAAGGAATACCCCACCTAGCAATAAATTCTCTAACCACTATGTCGGCGACAGTGCGAGCTGATTGATCAGGTATCCCATAGGCTTCGATCCATTGGTAAACAAATCTCCCACAACCAAAACATAGCGGTTGCCTTGGTTACTGACTGGAAACGGCCCATGATGTCGAGAGCGACGCGATCCATAGGGAAACCAGAGTTATATTCACCAAGAGGGCCCTAGGTTTCGATGTCGGACGCTTCCGGGCACCACAAGTTATACAATTCCTGATGTATTGTTTTACTGATTCTTTCATGTTAAACCAGTAAAATTTTCGTTGCAATCTACTCAAAGTCTTCTTCGCACCAAGATCGCTGACAGCACAGACTTGTGATTAGATTTCAGGACCTGATCACGCAATGCGAAGGGGACGACGAGTTGCCGGGAAGTCGTTAATTTACTATTAGTCACATGTCTTTTGTAGATAATACCGTCCTCAAATTCAAGTTGATTCCACAAGAGCCACAAATTTCTCACAACTGGACTCTTATCATGAACTACAGCACGAGCTGGTCTCTCGGAAGATTCTGATAACCACTTATAGACGATGCCGATGTCGACGTCGTTACGTTGCATATCACTTAAAGTCTCTCGATCAAAGCCGTTAGGTAAGATTTCCTGCTGCCTGGGGTCACCCCAGCTAAGGCGCCTGTGTCCGAAGCGCAGGGCAGGTTATCTTCCTTCCGTCATTAATCGCTGATGTTTACTTTTCGACTTCCTTCTCGATGTCGAAGCACTCCTCACAACTGAAACACTAAATGGGGATGGCCAATTCCCTCTCCGAATATCTCTAAATTCATCTCTCACATAACGAAATCCTCTAATTACTAAGGCAGTCAAATTCATAATAAATCTCGGAAGTCCACGAAACACATTCGCAATGATCACCATGACGACCAGCGTCATGAAAACGAAATCACAGAGTCCACTTGTATTGATTGAGTCTTTGTCCGATTTAATCGAGTGTACATGTCTAGTTGATCCACGTATTGAATTAACACGAGCTTGCTGCACCTTGACGGTCGTAACAGGGGCGACATCGTCGTCCTCGTCGAAGAAGTGTGACCAAGCTTACATTCGTTCCATACATTTCTCGCAACCACCACATGGTAACTCTCGATAATTGTGTCCTTGTCATAGCAGTCACACGACTCTGGGGCCATGGTATTCGAGACATCGCGTCAGCGTTGCCATGACTCCTCCCAAGCGCGGTGCTCGATGTCGAAGTTGTACCTGCTCAGAATCTCAATCCAACGAGCAGCTGGTCAGTCGGTTCGCGAAACGACATTATCCATCTTAGGAAGAATGATCTGTGCGTATAAGAAATTTCTTTCCATGCAGATAATGTCGAAAATGACGCACAAAGGAGACGATCGCGAGCAATTTCGACGTGTAGTACAATATCGACGTTGACTTTTAGTTAATGTTCGGCTAGCGAAAGCAACAGGTTTCTCAACTTTGCTTTGGGTGACGTCATCCATTGTAGTTGAGAAAGGACCGCGCCTACTCCCGTAGCTGATGCATCGCGTCGAGGATGAACATGCCGTCATCAGTAGGGTAGGCCATGACATTGCGCTCACCATAAACACATTTCAGTTCAATCGAACGCTGATTGACAGCTGTCACACCACTTGAACTTTTTAGACTTTTCAAGCAGTTTGTTCAGCGGGCCGCTATCGTCGAAAACCCGCGGATGAAAAGCGATAGTACGAACACAAACCAAGAAAAGAACGAACATCGCTTATCGACGTCGGCGTCGGCCAGTTCCTCACTTGTTCGACTTTAGCAGGATCAGCCCTCATGCCAGATTCGCTCACAACATGTCCAAGATATGAAACTTCCGTTCGAAAAAGATGACACTTACTTGGTTTAAGTTTGAGTCCGCTTTTCCAAGGCGACCAAGTACTTCGTCGAGGCGCTCGATGTGCTCGTCGAAAGTAGAAACACTCATAACGATGATGTCGTCGAGATACAAAATCAAAGTTCGCCACTGAAGTCCTCTCATCACAAGTTCCATCGCTCGCTCAAAAGGGCATTACAAAGTCCAAACGGCATTGTTATATATTCGTAGTGTCCAGTCCGTGTACTAAATGCAGTTTTATGTCGATCTTCTTCCTTGATTTCGATCTGCCAGTAGCCCGACTGCAAGTCTAAAGTTGAGAAGACTTTAGCGCCTCCTAAACAGTCCAAGCAGTCTTCGATAAGGGGCAGAGGGTAGGCATCCTTTCTTGTGACGTCATTAAGTTTCCGATAGTCGACGCAGGGCCTGGTCGTACCATCACGCTTTTTGACATACACAAGCGGGCTCGACCACGCACTCGTCGATTCCCGGATGATGCCTGTTTTAAGCTGCGATTCGATGATCCGCTCTTCCTCGTCGATGAAGGCTCGAGGTGGACGGCGAGGTCGCTGCTTAATTGGAGCTGCGTCTCCAGTATCAATGCTGTGTTGAACTAACGAGGTTCGTCCAACGTCGGTAGAAGAAGAAGCAAATGTAGAAGAATGTTTCTCAAGTAACTCAGATAATTGAAGCTGAGCAGGGGGGTCCAATCCTTCACACGATCGCTCATATAATGATTGCAAATCATCTGGCCAACTCTTCTGCGAAGTTTCCGTAGTCGAGTTGGTCTTAACAGTGCGAATGCAGGGATTAGAGCTCTGGACAACATCGGTATCACAAATAGCACATATATCACTGATCAATTCCATTGAACAAATTCGCATCCCAGAATGTAGCTTGATTTCTTCACTGGATATATCGACAACACGCACAGGTATATCAATATCATCCCGAGTGACATCGACAAGGCAAGTTGCGACATGGAGATCATTTATGCTACGCTCATCGAGTATTATGTTCAATGATGAGCATATTGTTTGAGAGTCAAAATCAGTATAAGCGATCCTACCTGGCACAATGAACTCCGAATTAGCAGGCACCACAATATCACCTTTCACATATACTGGACTGCTATCCGTGGATCCATGAAGCTCAATTGGAACCAACAGATTATCAATACGAGACCACGCCTGCTTCGAGGGTACAGTTAAATAATGCATGAAGTCGAATCCAAGCAAACCGCATCGCTAATATCTGCAACAAATGCTTTCCAACCAAATCATTTGAACAAACATTCACATTCGCTTGGATCGTTCCATGCACAGATATATTTCCTTGATCGGCTGTCTGGAGCTGAATGTTACTAGTCAAAGGAATTAATTCGGGCGAGTATCCAGGGGCATTTTCATAAAGTTTTGTTGAAATAACTGTTACTGCTGCCCCAGAATCGACCAACAATTTGCAAGGGGCCCCATTTACATTAGCTAAAATAATAGCAGTTATTCCATTACATTCATTTCAATGCGAAATATCTGGGGCTCGTTTCAAGTTCAAGGGGCTCGACCTGGTCGACGAGGTCGGCCCTGTCTAGTTTCCCGACAATTGTTCAGGCTGCCATTGTGGTGGCGGAGCCTGTTGTGGAGGTGGAGCCTGTTGTTGTGGCGACGATGAAATTCGAGAGTGGCTGCCACTGCGAAGGGGTTGATTTTGACGCTGGTAGTTCTGCTGGTTATCATGCCTATTTGCATGTTGTCTGTCCTCTTGAGCCCGAGTGGCAAAATGACAATTTCTTAGCAATGTGTCCAAGATTCTACAATGAAACACCGCAGTTGTTGCTGTCTGGTGGCTGCTGTCTTGATTCGGGTAATTTGTCCATGCCCTTGTTAATTGTTCAATTTTTATTGTCCATTGCACTAAGTTTTCTTTGCAAGTCTGACAGTTTGTCGCATCCGGCACGACAGAACGAATCTGCCTGGCACCCTCCCAGACTTCCCTGAATGCTGAAAACGTTCAGCAATCTCCCTCGCATCTTGAGGGTGCCGGGCTCCTGCATGCCGAAGTCATGCCAAGACTATCGCAGCAACCAACCGAAAATGACGAGTGCCAATCATCTCCCTGGTAGCGGCGTCGGCAGTTGGGTAGCCGAATGTTATCAAGTCGGCGAATACCGCAGCGTACTCGCGATGCACTCTTTGGGCCCAATGCCGAACTTCTAATTGGGACACAAAGGTTGACGTTCTGCCTTGCAGCAAATCGGTTGTCCAACGCTGCCAGTAGTTCTCAAATCGCAATAATATCCGGGGTGAGTTCGAAAAGCAAAATCTGCGGCATCTCCACGGAGACATCGAGGAGACGAACCCGTCGCTCGGGCTCGTCCAGCCACAAGTGTCTGCCAAATTATTAAATGATGAGGTGAAACTCTCCCACGGCCTCCACTGCTCCATCAAAACTTTCTTGGTGTTGGCAAATGGACTTTGACTTTGGATGTTAGGTAGTGCCTGTATTGTGGTATGATGCGAGTTCATTGTAGCCCCAATAGTGTCATAATCCTAACGCGCGCGATTAATTCTATGCTCCTCATAGGAGATCTCGCTATTCTATAATGTTGGCCATCACTCGCATCTAGATAAGCGACAAACGATCGACAATGATATTATAATGAGAAAGTCTAGGTCTGCGGTGTAGAAGTCCAGAATCCCACTCTGACACCAGTGAACGGATTTATCATTATGATGTTTAATTTCCACTCCGTGAGATGATGTAATAATTTAATGAAAGGATGGCCCGGCGAAACAATTCACACACAGAGAGATAGAGAATTCAAACAGGAATTTAAGTTCAGATTTTATTTCTGATCAAGCACGAATATTAGTTAACAGTGAATATAAACTGGGAATGTCTTGCTAGGATAACTTCTCTCGGCGATGGACAAAGCTAACGCGAATCGCCTCCGAGAAGAGTAACAATCTCTTCGAGAGGGTAACAAAGAAGGCTTGCAAATGTTCACAGGTGGTCTACTTATAAGTTACTCTCAAATAAACTTCTCTTAAAAAGAGAGAGACAACTGAAGGTAAAACATATGACGGACGGTGTTTATTGCGCAGAGGTTAATGGGCTTTAATGGAGAAGAGTTCCTTGACCACAAACAAACTTGGACAAGACCCCACAGTAAGAAGAAGAGAGACGGCAAAGAGAAACTGACAGGACATGAGAAAACCAAGTTACTTTCTTCATGGAGGAAAGAGATTGTGACAGTTGAGAGAGAATGTCTTAAGAAGTAAGTTAAGAAGAGATTTGAGTGACAGGGAAGTTGAAAAGAAAAGAGATAATAAGTAACATGTTAAAGAGGAAGACAAAGAGCAAGAAGACATTCGCTGTTGAATGTAGCAATTAGCATCGCAACTGCAGAATTGAATGGCATGCAACATCTGTACAAGAGATGTGCAAAACAATTGCAATTAAAAACTACTAAATACACTATTAAAGACACTAAATACAAAGAAACACATTTCCCACAAAATATCTAAGCTAAAATGTGTGACAAATACTACCGACAGCTTAGTCCAAAGTATAGAAAGTGGGTCATATTCAGATGAAGGAGATTCATACTCTGACAGCTTAGTCCAAAGTATAGAAAGTGGGTCGTGTTCAAGTGATAAATTTTCAAGCATAAGTCCACATAATAGTTATGAAAATCAAAAAGTTATAGAATCTGTTGTTGGCAATACAGGGAGTCGATACTTTAGGGCTAAGATGGCAAAAACAAGTACATGTAACTGGGAATGTGATTAAAAATAACAATATATGTATGGGTGAAGAAATAACGGGTAACAAATCGAGATGTAGCTCTCCCTTTTCTTTTATGACAAGCTTTAAGCAATATATACGGCCTTCATCCGGCCTACAAAATGAAATGAAATTTGAACCAAAAATAAATTATTGTAAAATACCCAATGTTAAGACATGGGCCTACAGTTTTCAGATATCGATTCGTTATATCATTGGCACCTGCATTAAATAAGACAGGAAGAAAAGTCGTTGAAGACGAATAGTTCCACTATTTTTAAAATTTATTTTTTCCGTGACGGAGAGATTTTGCTTTGTACATTTTTTCTTGATAATAGAAAACTGGTCAAATCTCAAGATCTACAGCACCAAATGGGATAAACAAAGATACGGAATGAAGCCTGATTTTCCTACTTCATGGAAATATTAAACACTTTTAGCATGTCATTGATTTTCATACTTAAAACAAATATTTTCCACTTGTATCATTTTATTTGACAAAGACTGTATATCATCTCGATAATAGCACAGTCCCATTTCCCTTTTGGTGCTAATACTGCGTGTCGAAAATAGCCGTTTTAACCAATTTGATACCCAGCGGTGGTTCAAATTAGACAAATGGCTGCGGACACCGTACCTTAGTGTAAATGTGACTGCGCTAGTTGTAGTCCACGTATTGGTAATGAAAAATCATGATTCTTTGTCAGTTTATTGTCTGTTTGTTGTCTGATTATTGTTAGAAATAGTGTTGATGTGACATGAATATAAAACAAAAGTGAAAAATGCAATTCAACGGATTTTCATTCATGCATTTATTGACAGATTTGGCAACAAGCATATCATTGCAATCATTGCCTTTATACAAATAATCGCCTTTTGAAACACATGTTTAGTGTTGACATCACGACTTATACAACGTATGAAATTATCCAATTATTAAACGAATTATTCAGTCATTATTAGTTTTATGCAATGAAAAATCTCAATGCTTACTTTAAAACCGTTACACATTTTGACAGAATGTTAGAAAACAACATTATTACTCACTACGCATATTAAAGTGCCATCTAAGAGTAATGGTAAACAAAGAGTTTTTTTTTCGTAATATAAACATGCTACTGAATAAGTACTATAATACAAGCGGTAATTGTACAGCTCATCAATACACATAGCATATGTATATTCCCTATCACATGCGTTTCATAAAACAAAATGCATAAAAAGCATCAGTGTTACATGTGTTATGTTGTAGCATTTATCACTTGAATTTGTTTGAAACATAGTTTACTAAAACATGTCAAAATGAATAAAAATGATTAGCTGTTTAATATTTACTACGTTATTTTGTATACTTATGAACAATAAGCTGATTATTTTTAAATTTGAGAGCAAATTGTCCGAAAAGTGTATATTTCTATAACCTTGAAAGCAATATAAATTAGAATTTTCAAGGAAATGTGTATTCCTTTTAGTTTTCATAATATATGTTTCACAAAGCTAAATACTTATTATCATCATACAATTTATCATAAAAGTCGATGAACTAGCTATAGGCGTTACGAGTATATGCTTTACCATTTTTCTCTTTTATGTATATAATTATACTAAGTCTACTGAAACATGTCAAGATAAAGGATAAAAATTGAAGTTTAATTTTTCAAACTGCAGAACACTGACAACATTTATTTTATAGGTCTTACTGCTAAATAAGTATGCTGTGAAACTTCTAGACTTATATAAATTATACCAATATTTCGGATATA
Organism: Paracentrotus lividus; assembly: GCA_940671915.1. Taxonomy (NCBI): domain Eukaryota; kingdom Metazoa; phylum Echinodermata; class Echinoidea; order Camarodonta; family Echinidae; genus Paracentrotus; species Paracentrotus lividus. The sequence goes on from CALNVZ010001532.1 coordinate 167,973, forward strand.
ATGTGTAAATTTAGGGCATATGTAATGTATACATACAAGTCTGCATGTAATGCAAAAATAAGTGCTACCAAAATAAAGCAAAATTTGTGATGTTAAACGAAACCTACAAACTATTAATATATTATTTCACGCGATTCATAAAACGAAATTCTTTCTTTTTTCAGAACAATGTTACATCAATCATGAGAGTCGAACGCCAACTCAGTCAGCTTTGGCTGAAATAATTGCTCTAGTATTTGTGTTTAATAAGGAATCTTAAACACGTTAATATACGGGAAAAAATGGTTATTTACAATCTGAACATGCAAGTTAAGTAATTTTAATTGACCATCTGCTAAACAACGACATCTTCTAAGATAACTCTCTGGAGGGAGTGGTTGTAAACGGTATATGCTATGAGAGAAGCCTAAAGGTACTGTCAAGTCAATTAAGTTACACGATAGGCAACAACTGCACTGCGCCATATGGTCTTGAAAAGTTATATATACACTTGTCTACTATTATCATGTAATTATGTTTGGAAAAAAGATGCATTTTCAGTATAATATCGAAATCTATTAGGACAGTCGATGGACCCAATCAGTTTATGTCCTACAGCCTTTTTCTTAAAAATCGTTTGTGCTGCCTCATTTAAAACATATGATGAACAAAAGCGGTTAATATCAGTCATGATAAACTATCATTGTATCCTTTTCTAAACAGTATAGTCTCTGCTATAAATGTATGTTGTGAATGTGGTTTTTCACATTATATTTTATATTTACATATTTTTTAATATATTGAATAGGCCAGGTTGCTCTAAACCCGATGATAATTTATACCAATGCGTGAAAATTCAAAACATACGGTAGTTTAACAATAAGCAGCTTATTTAAATTTACAAATTACATTAACACACAGGTTAAACAAAACGAAACGTATCATTCTAAATATTCTTATCACAAGATATCATCATCAAAAGCGATACAATTATTCATGATTTCATAAACCATTTATGTATATTCTGGATCTATGAATCCATTGAATGTGTATGTACTAAGTATTATAAATTGCTAGGATGTAAAAACGAATAAACACGGTTCATGGCAACAATAAAAACACATGCTGATATTATCTGATTATTCCTAAACAGTATATTAAAGAAACCAATTATTCTGACAGTAAACCACAGCGTTGTGTATGCATTCATATAATAGAATAAAACGTAAAGTAGAATACTTTGATGCAAATATATTCTTCAAAAATATAATGTAAAACATTAATATTGAATTTAAAAATAAATGTATATATTGACAATAACAACTTGTACATATATAGCACTTGTTATTCTTAATAGGGCGTATTGCTAAATATGTATGCTGTGACAGTAATATATTTATATGAATACAAGTACATTTTGGATACAGTATGTAAATTGGGAGTTATTCTTGTTTGATCGTAAATCTGCATGCAATGCAAAAAGGAAGAGCAATACAACGAGCAACATTTATTATGATAAACATTAAATTGACAAACTAAGAATTTTCATTATCACATACGCTTGATAAAGCGAAATTCATTTTTTTTTCAGAACAATATCATATGATAGTCGATAGACTTACTCAGTCAGCTGTTGATTTTTTTAAACATATAAACAAACTGGTTATTTACAACCTGAATAAACAAGTTGATAAGTAATATTTATTGATCATTTGCAAGTAAAATTCCGGAGAAAGTAGTTGTTAAAGGTATGCTATGAACGAAGCCTAAAAGTACGGTTAATGAAGTTACATGCAAAGCAACACTGCAATGCGCCATATGGTATTGAAAAGTTATATTTACATTAACATATAAATGTTAGGAAACAATGCATTTTAGAATAACATCGAAGTTTATTATGATAGTCGATAAACCCCATAAGTTTATGTTCTACAGTTTTTCTCTTAAATATTGTTTGAAGGCCTACTGACTCTACTTAAACTTGTGAAGATGAATAAAAACCGTTAATTGCAGTCTTAATAAACCAGTTCAATCCTTTTCTAAACAGTATTATCTCTGCTATAAATGTATGATGTGAATGTGGTCTTTACACCCAATGTTCAGTACGAACATTGCTCTATCTACGAGGGAACGTAACATTCCTATTAGTCTGCGTTTCATTAAAATATACAGTAGTAGGACAATAAGCAATTATTCAACATAAAATTGAATTTGACAAATTACATTAACACACAAGTTTAGTAAAACGAAATGCATCATTTCAACTATCATCATTAAAAAAAAAAAAATCCCCAACAAACAACAAACCTACTTTAAATATAATATACCGTTAAATATATTTTGGATCTATGTCTCTATTAAATGTGTATATATTGAGTATTAAAACAAATTTAAATATGAGTATCAACGATTCATTACAGAAGTTAAAAACGTGCTGCAATACACGAACGGTATATGAAACAAACAAATTACTTTGACAGTAAATTGCAGCGTTGTTTTTACTATAATACAGTAGAATGCTTTCCACGATACCGATTTCTTTTTTTCTTTTTTTTTTCAAAAATAATGTAAGACATAAATATCAAACTTGAAAAGATACGTATATATAACCATTTACAATAACAGGTATACATGTACATATAAAACACTTAATATTCTTTATATGGCGTACTGCTAAATATTCTTGCTACACAGATACATTTATGTGACACAAGCCAATTTCTGATAAAATGTGTAAATCGGGGTTATCCTGTTTTCAATTCTACAAGATACCGGACGTGCTGAAAATCGGTCTTCTTGGGTGTTGTGATTTTTCCGTGCTTAAATAAACTTACTAAAAACTAAAGTACCATTAATTGATCCTATACTAAACATTAATGCATCTTTGATAACTATTAAAAAGAATATGTATTAATCGTGCAGCTGAAACTATTTTGTCAATAAAGTTCGTATATTTATGTGAAATAAGCAAATATATATTTGTTTTCATATAAAATTTACAATTTGCATACAGAATGCGTATACTTTTGTAAGTACTAGGGCAAATAAGGTATCATATAACATGCAATAAGCAAAGTACTCGATATGCATATCAATTCTAGTTGTAAACTTAAGAGATAGAGGGCGCTACCATTCTACTCAAAGCGAACGCGCCCATTGACTTTTTTTTTTTTGGACAGTTTTTCACTTTATTTTCTTTATCGTGGCGAGCAACTACCTTTTCAAAGAAATATTCAACTTAAATAAGTACGCTAAGAGTCTAAATTTTTCAAAAATAGGAATAACCTATTGCAAAGGAAAGAAAAAGAAGTCCTGTCACTTGTGTCAATTCGAAAGCCTAGTCAGATCAAATTCCTGTACAATATGGTATGTTTTGCTCTCAAAATAGCTCATGCGCTGCATAGTTTTGATCCTCGATGGCGCATTATACTATTATAGCTTATTGTTCACAGGGCAATTAAAAGCTTGAATTCTCAGCTTTCCGGAGATGGTACATTCATTTTAATTGATTAAAAAAAAGTCCTGTCACTTTGAACATAATCATAAGAGGTTCTTTCCTCGACTAGTCAATATTTACGCTTATCACATGCATATTGCATCTAACATGTGAACGGCGTCTTCACAAGACTTGTGACAAGTTCACAATCTTTTTCATTGTTTTGAGCATCAATTTATGTGAATTGCATATTCTGATTAATAATGTTATAAGCTTGCCCAAATGTGTATTTCCTCCATCTGGTCTGGAGAATCTATTAACTAACAACATTATAAAAGTTCTTCAATTTCTTTCATCTCCACGAGTAGATTGCTCAACCGAACGGACAATACCATTCCACTGGAGGGAAGTCTTCTTACGCGAGTTTTTGTGAGCTAATTTATTATTGCAGCCAGCTGTATAGATTTCTGCGCTTCTCAGCCGTATTTCCAACGTCACTTTGTTGCGTTGGCCTCTTAGATAATGGACGCGCCTTGTTTAATTACGATTTAATGCCGCACATTGGTATACGTTAACTTTACATTTTACGTAGAGTAGAATTGATATGTAACGCCAACTTGACAAAGCTACATTATCGAATGAACAAATGCATGTTTCAGAACAAGATAATTATCAACATGAAAGGCGAATACGTTCTCTTGATCTCATTAGTGTCAAGGTGCGGATCCAAGAAAATCGAATTGAATGCATTTCTCGGGCCCAATTGTCTGGGGACAAAGCGGCTCTATTGTGTTTACGCATGGGCCCGTTACTTTCATTGTATGACGTCGGTCGCTGCTGAGTGTATATAGCTCAATATTCTAAAACAGTTAAATGTTGCTGTTATACTCGAAAATAAAATATGGCAATTATGCTGACATACAGTAAATAGATATTAAAATTGTCGTATAGTATACGCGCATCGAAAATCGGATGTAATGTAAAAAAGTGAAAAAGTGACAATAAGCATCACGTGAAATGCTTTACACGAGATATACATGTGCATATGTTTTATGACGCATCCCATCAAAGTGTCCGGTAGATGTAGTTGCGTGTGTTACTACCGTCGGAGAAAAATTTATAATATTTTTTTTTCTGCTTTTGCATCCAGTTTGAAGATTTCTTTTATATTTCAAACACCAGTATTTTATGTTTGACATAAAGCAAGATAAATTGTATCGAAAATGGTGGTATATCATATAAAACTAATATGCATATAAAAAGTCGATATATTTAGATACACATATATACATATACACATTAAACAAACAGAAGAAGAACGTTTAAACTCTGTATTTTCATTTCGTACTCGGAATTATAATCTTCTTTTCAATGTGAAAAAAAAAACCCTAAAATTTTTTCAATTTCGAAGAATTATTATCCATGAACAGATAACTTTCATGTCTTTACAGCTTCTTATATGAAGAGGAGGCATTGTTAAACATGTTAAACGTGACGTATAATGCATTTGTTCTAAAGTTTCAAATGTTTAAAACTTGCTATTGTCATAATCTAGTCTATGCAGATGTAAGTCATGCATACCATGCGAATCACCAAGTGACACACACATTATTTTTCAAATATATGTGTAAGAAATTTCCAAAATATCATCAAGAATTACGTCATTCATTTTTTATTCTACATGCACATAACCGTGCGACCAGGAACGATGACGTAACAAAAGAGATTTACATTTGATACTACATAAAAGCGCAAGTGTTTTTTATTTAAAACCAGAAATATACTGATCAAAGGATGTCCCCAAAGGAGCTACACATCACGAGAGTTGGGTTTTACACATGTAAATCTGTAACAGTATAAGTAGTATACATACACTGACGAGTCCTTGTTGTGGTATTATTCATAGATAGAATACAGTGTACTTAGAAACACCAAAACTCCGCGTCTTTTAAATATTATGATTATAATTATTATATTGACACATGAATGAATAAGAAATATCCAAATGTATAACAAAGCGTACTGAGCAAAGGAAACATATTCATCAATAAGTGTCACAATACACCAGACTCACATTTTTATACACATACAGAAATGAGCAACATACAAAATACGTACAACACCCGGCCAATTTTTGATTTCTCCTTATTTCGAATTATAACACATGTTGAAACACATCCTTTAAATGAGTAAATCTACGTTTTATTACGGCGTTGTATTATATTTACCGGAACAGATATACACTGAATTATTGAATAACGTAGTCAATGACCTTCTTTAAAGTAATTTATTTTTAAACCGTAAGTTCTAAAAGATCAGAAGGATATTCATTCGGATTGATCACAAAATACACGTTTGATTATGCAAAAGATGCATTAGTCTAAAGATACAAAATTTAATCAACCCCAAACACACACACCCACTTAGCCACTAAGCCATATCACAACGTATATTTGTACAGAACTGCAATATTAAAAACAGAAATTGCGTCCGTGTCAGATTTTATTTTCTTTGATATGATTTCCATTGAAATATGATTTGAATGAAACTCACTATCGTTTAGGTAAACCCATTTTACATCTTAATATACTCATTTTATATTTCAAGGGAGCAAACAAATAGAACTTCAAGTTGACAAATTGTGAATTCTCTCTTTTATTCAGACTAGAGCAAAAGATACCAGATAAGTGACTAGGAGCATAAAAGACAAAACAATACAGGGTTCACATTGTCTACATGTTCCTGATTCAATATGTAACGGGTACGAGGATTCAGTGTGCCTAGTAGTTTGAACAGTGGTACCATTTGATGGGCTAGTTTCGGTATTGGAAGATGCAGTGGGTGCAATGCTTGCACTAACATGAGTTCTAACCGGTGCATCGTTCCGAGGTGGCAACTCAAATTCGGTGCACAACGCTTCACTGATGTCAAGGGTTACATCATGTGAACAACAAGAAAAATGAATGTTATCTGGCAGCATGAATATGCCCCTTGTAGTCAAGCTATTGCTTTCAATATCACCTCTAACGGGAATCTTCCGACTATTCTGGTAACAAGTGAGAGTCGTTGGTACACTTCCAGTTGTAGCCTGGCAGTGCACCTCGTATGGATACTCATTGTTTTCACTTAAAGTAATGAAACATTTTGCGGGCCCTGGAGGGATTTGCACCGTTACCTCCTTTGTTAACTTATCTACTACAAAGCCTTGAATAAGACGACGCATCACTGTTAATACGTACACATCTTCATCTAGAGTATGAACTCTATCGATGGTAAGATTGACGCAGATCGAGGGTGTGTTACCGACTGAGGTACTAAATCTTGGATATTGAGCTGGATTCTTGAAGCCGTTAATATCATAGTCCCCGTTTATGCAGAAAGGACGTTGCTTGGATTCAAACCGAAGTGTGAAATATGGAGAGACTTGGGATGTGTCATCCTGGGGAAATGACAGATGAAATGGGATTACGCCAGGCTTGCCTGCTTGAAGTGTTAACTGTTGAGCGGGAGTGCTGCCCGTTACCAGAACCGGACAACCTGCTAGAAAGATGGTTATTGCGATGATCATATTGAAAAAGTTATGCACCAGGACCATTATTGAAGAACGTAAACCATTCGAATGTCTCCGATTATTCTAAAAATATAAAATAAAAAAAAAGAAAAAAAAAGAAAAAGAACACAATATCATATAAAAATCACATTCTTTTCGATCAAATCAAGAATCAATGTGAAAAATATTAACATCTAAATTGAAAACAATAATTGAAAATATAAAATCTAAGCCTTTAATAATAATAATAATAATAATAATAGTAACCTTTTAACCGAGGCTAGCCACATAAGCTCTTAATGAACTGTTCTCCCAGCGGGCCATGCGTAACATAATGTTATTAGGCCTATCACGCCTCTCCATTCACAAATACCGAGCGCCTGACTAAAAGGCAGAGGGTACCATTTTCAAGTCTTTGCTATGACTCGACAAGGGATCGAACCCACGGTCTCTTGTTAATGAGAAAGACGCTCTTCTGATTACGCTAACATGCCCTTTAAGTTTCAAAATCTATAATCAGCTCGCAAGCATTCAAAAGAATAACAAATAATTAAGAAGTAGAACATATATTTCCAGCAGTGCACTGAAAACCTAAATAGCTTTAAAGCTAGTCAGTCAAGACGGACTAGTTTTAAAGCTAGTGCGTCATGTTAGTCCGTCGAGACGGACTAGCTTACAACTGAATCCAAATCTCTCAACTTGACGGACGAGCTTTAAAGCTAGTCCGTCACACTTGATGTTAGTCCGTCGATGCGACGGACGAGCTCAATAAAATTAGATAGGTAGCCTCAGTTTACCCATTAGAATGACCGACTAGGATTTGATACACATAGCTGCAATGTCGCTTACAATTGAAATGACTGACTAGCTTTTGAAATACACACAGATGCAATGTCAATTATTATCTCCATTGTAAATTTAGAGCGGCATGTTTCCGAACATAATCAAGTGAATACATTATTCTCAAACAAAGGTTGTTTTGACTTGACAATCTTAAAGCTTACGATACATAACATCAATCACGACAAGAATGCAATTCACGAGTAGGTTCAAACTATTGTTCTCCATTCTCTAATTAAATTTCCAGCGTAAAGATGATACGAAAACTATTCCTTTAGATAGAATTCCAACATCGAGAAAATTAGAATTAAACAGGAAAGGTTTCACTTTGGCTCATTTGAATATACGTAGTATAAGAGGGAAGTTAGACCATGTAAAAGATTTATTATATAATAACCCATTTGACATATTTGGTTTATCTGAAACTTGGATAGATGATTCAATTCAAGATTCTGAACTGTCTATAAATGGTTACAATTTAGAACGGAATGATAGAAATACTTCTGGTGGAGGTGTTGCTTGTTATATTATAAATTCAAATTTAATTTATAGTCGCAGAAAAGATCTTGAGCAAGATGATCTTGAAATATTATGGTTTGACGTTAGATTAAAACATTCACAACTATATCTCGTTGCTATACTTTACAGACCTCCGAATGCATCTACTAATTTCTTTTCTAGAGCAGAACTTCAATTTGAGAAAGCTCTGCATTTAAATTTTAATATTATTGTTCTTGGAGATTTAAATTGTAATATGCTTACTATTAACACACTGTCATCCAAATTGAAAAATATGTGTACTTATCTGCAGCTAAAGCAAATTATTAGTGAGCCTACGAGAATCACAAACACGAGTGCTTCGTGCATTGACCTGATATTACTGCCTTTATAAAAAAGCAATTACAATCATGATGTTGTTTCTATGGGAATTAGTGACCATTCTTTAATCTATGTTGATGTTAAAGCTCAAAAAGTACACACTAATCCGACAATAAAACGATTTCGGTCATTTCGTAATTTCGATCGAGAAAAGTTTTTGGATGAAGGTGGATCAATAGTTTGGAGTGATGTTTATAATAGTAATGATATTGATGCTAAATGGACTATGTTTGTAAAATTATTTATGAAACTTTGTCATAAACATGCACCTATAGTTTCTGTAAGACAAAGGCAAAATACTTCCCCATGGATAACCGATGAATATATTTCTCTTTCAAGAGAACGAGATTATCCTAAAGAAAGATTTGATGGTAAACATTGTCATGCAGATAAAAATAATACATCCATTTGGAAACGTTTTCAAGCCGCTCGTAATAAACTAAATAATTGGAATAGAAAACTTAAGAAAGACTATTATTTGCAAAAATTCGATATAAATAAATCTAATTCTAAAAACACTTGAAAAACTTTGAGAGAATTTTCCCCTGCGGTCAACATTAATCGGTTAGCAATATATGATACAATCACTGATGAAATAGAAACCGAACCTTTTAAAGTTGCCAAAATGTTTAATGCACATTTTACACCTCAAAGTGATGATTCATGTATTAATGCATCTGTTGAAAATCACTATACTTTTGAAACGTTCAAGCTTAAAGATATAACGGATGAGTACGTCTTTAAAGAAATCAACAATTTAACGTTTTAATCGATGTAAATGAATACTTGTTACATAATATTGAAGGAGGGTTTATTACTGGTGTTGTTTTCATTGATTTAAAAAGTGCATTCGATTCTGTTTCTCACGAAACCCTCTTATCCAAACTATCAGCATTCGGTGTAAAAGAAACTGAGGCTAATTGGTTTTATAATTATTTGCATCACCGTGAGCAATGTGTCAAGGTAAATGACAGTCTTTTAAAGTTAACTTTAGACCCATCTTGAAAGGGGTCCCGCAAGGAAGTATGATTTCGCCACAGTTGTTCTCTATTTTCATTAAAGATGCATGTAATTTCAAATTTGGTACATCTTTTAAGCTTTGTGTATATGCTGACGATACTGACATATTTTGTCGAGGTAAATCATGTTCCATTGTTCAGAATGAGTTGCAATTGGCACTGAATAAAATCTTTACATGGACTGACAATAATCGGTTAGCCCTTAATGTAAAGAAAACAAAATCCATGTTAATCGGAACTCAGTCTAAAGCAAAAAATAAAAAACTAGACATATTTGTAAATTTAAGCAAAATTGAACAGGTTAGTGAATTCAAATATCTTGGTTTGGTAATAGATTCTTGTTTACGATGGAACCGCCATATTAATATATTGTGTAATAAGTTGTCAAGGTTATATTAGACGCATTCGATATCTCTTGCCTAAACGAATTCTGATAATGATCTATAATAGTTTGATTTTACCACATATCGATTATTGCAATATTATATGGGGACAAAGTGCAATGTGTAATATTTCTAGAATTCAAAAACTTCAAAATCGTTTCGCAAGACTGATACTTAAAGCTGATTTTTTTTTTACCTCTCATACCACTTTGTTGACTAAACTTTCCTGGCAATCAGTACGTCAAAGAATTAATTACCAAATTTGTGTAAATATGTACAAAATCCAAAATAATCTTACTCCCCTATATCTAAAAACAATAATTATCCCAAGAAAACTTTCGATTTATACTAGGCATTCTGCACTTTCTCCACTTTTCATTGAAACTCCCCGAACAGATTATTTCAAAAGATCCCTCCACTACCATGGATCACTCATGTGGAACAACCTTTCTCCTAATATACGCGTAGGTTTATCTTTATTGTCCTTCAAGAGGCATTGTAAGCTACTTAGTATCCAAAACTCCCTCTGAAACACACCCCGTCTTTATTTCCCCTCCCCCTTTCATTTATTTAGCATTTTTCTGTTAGCGTTCATTTGTAATGTGTAACTACTATATGTATTGTATTTGTAGTTTTTGTATTTTTTTTTGTATTTTTTTTTTTACTTTGTAGATCATTTTTTACTTTGTATGTATACCATATTTATGTGCACTGTTTTTATTGTTTTTTAATTGTACAGACAGGGCCCCTTGGAAGAGCAATACTCGATATTGAAAGGGCCACCCTGTATAAAGAAGACCTGAATAAATGAAAATAAATAAATAAATAAATACCTCGTTACTATAGAACCCAAGAATCTGGTCTATTCTTATAGATTACTGGTGAATGCCCGGCTAAGCAGCAGCAGTGAATACAAGGTGAATAGCATCGAGTGAATAACATGCGCATTGCGAAAAGGACATCATCTATTATTTGTATTATCTGTATGTGAATTCTATTTAATGAGCAAACTGTAAGGAAGCAGATTCGATATACCCCGTAAAACTGAAGATTTTGATGATAATGGCGATCTCCTTCATGTGATATGTGTGAGTATTCTTTTTGAATTCCTTATTTTTCAGATCATAGATATCGTTATTTTTTTCACATGAATTAATGCCAAGCGCGGCGATTTCATGTCACGACTGGGGGGGGGGGGGGGACGGAAACACCCGAAAGTGAAAAATAATACACTAAAAATTCGCATACTTCGAATATTATGCAGAAACTAATGAAAGTGTTTGCGAGCGCGAAGCGCGAGCCGAAAATTTTGCCTTATTATAACATATAGCATTGAATTTAACTTACATTTTACCTCTTTATTAGCTTCACAAGGTAATATAACTACATAAAAATATGTAAAACTTTAAAAATCGAGGGGGGACGATCCCCCCCACAAAAAATCGAGGGGGGGGGGACACGTCCCCCCGTCCCCCCCCCCACCCCGGGATCGCCGCCAATGATCAATGCTATAATCACCAACGCGAAACAAATTCTGTCTTAATTTATAAATTGCGTGTGTGTTACTGACAACGATAATAGCAACATTAAATAATGAATTCAATTCTAATTATATGTGCCACTATTTCTTTTAGATTACTATCTAAAAGAACAGAATATTGGATTAGAGGTGCGATTGCGGGATTTCTGAGGTGGCTCTCAAGAAAGATATGCGTAGAAAATGCAAAAATAGGCAGGCCTACAACAAACGAGACAATGATGATGCAAGCCATTGGCGGGGACGCCCGGGGGACAGTGGGGACCGTTTCACCCTCGATTTTTTTTCTGGGAGGATCGTCCCCCTTGATTTTTAAAGTGATCACCTAGTGAAGCTAATAAAGAGGCAAAATGTATGTTGAATATAATGCTAAATGCTATTTGAAGCCCCCCCCCCCCAGTCGTGACATCAAATCGCCGCACTGGAAGGAAGCATAATTATAAAGTATAAATTCAAAATGCATATTATTAGCGTTATGGATTGCATCTAACTTTTATGTTTTGCCGGGCTTCAGTGTAATTATTTCACATTTGATTTTCCAAATTAATTCTCAACATCACATTATTTGATAATTGCCATAATGTAAACTAATTGTGCCTCCTGTATTTAATTCCTGTATTCTGATATCATCATAATAAAATGATTTTGGCTTGAATTCTTGAATTTTTGTGAAAACAAAAATTAATCGTATCTTTAAAATGTTTTCTCATATTTCATATTTGACGTCTCTGACAAGCTGAAGAAGCCATATTAAGCTATTCCGTAATGCTAGTCGGTCAAGACAGAAGTAAGAACATCGCTACAGACAAGCGCGACTGACTAGTTTTGACACCTTGACGGACTAGCTGTAAATCTAGTCCTGCTCAAAAGCTCGTCAGTCTGGGCATCACTACGACTAGCTTTTATGCTAGTCCATCAAACTAGTCGGTCTAAACGGACTAGCTTTAAAACTAGTCCGTCTTGACCGACTAGCTTTGAAGCTAGTCTGTCATGACCGACTAGCTTCCTGGGAAGCTCGTCCTTCGTGACCGACTACCATTAAAACTAGTCCGTCGTGACCGACTAACATGACGGACTAGCTTTCAAGCTAGTCCGTAGAGACGGACGAGCTTTAAAGCTAGTCCGTAATAACCGAATTGTGTTAAAGGAAAAATAGTCCGTCGTGACTGACTAGCTTTAAATCTAGTCAGTCTGGGCATCACTACGACTAGCTTTAAAGCTAGTCGGTCTACCCGTTTAGGTTTTCAGTGTGACATGAATAGAAGAATTAATGTGAGAAAACTAAAAAACAGTGCTAATTTTCACACATACTCAATTTTGATAATTAGCGACTTTGTCATGGATAAAATGAAATTCATTGTAATTTCATTGAACGATTTTATTTCAATCTCAATTAATACATAACTTATCAAAAGTTTAATTCAAACTTCAAAATAAAGCTTAATGTATTCCATTTGTGATAAGTTTCAACATATTTTTTCTTACCACGGTTGTCCAACCTAAGTTTGTGGAACCTTTTTGTGTGCAGAAAGCATTGTGTTCGAACGACTTTCCATTAACGACATCCTGTAGATTGTCTCGAACGATCCTGAAATACAAATGTAAAGATGAAATATATTTCTATCATTTGTTCACAGTCCGTTTATACCTAACGTAATGCATATACTTATATAAGTAGAATACGGGTATGAACAAACAGGAAATAATAACACATAGGCTATTTCATGAATTCTCCCATTGAATTTATGTTTAAAAAAATAAGCAAACTTTATTCACTATTACCTCTCAATGGAACTGGATGAAGTTTCCTCAATCGGTACATCTTTTCCGGTTTTCTTCGGTGAACATGCTTCCTGTAGAGGATAAAGGATCACAGTAGAAGCAGTAGATTATACATTAATGCTGCTCACAGTTACGTTGGTAGCCACAAAGGCGTAAATGTGGCCAACATTTCTGAATAAGAATCCTTTTAAAGACAAATATAATATTTGATATTTGACGCTTTGAAAGCATCGATCAAGTATCGAAGTGACGAGTGACAGATATCATTTATTATAAAGTATCGTTAGCCTCATCATGGACAAGGTGCTCCAACGTTTATGATCTTATCCCTAGCCCTAACCCTAATCTTAATAATATCGTCATCATAAGGACTGTACCTACGTTCCACATGAGGCTACAGAGATAAAATCAATCGTTACTTTTATCGGTGATCTTAAGTCTTTATGTTACGGGGCAATAATTAGATAATTCATATCATCATTGGAACATAATTTTCGGCAAGTCGACTTGGTAAGAAAATTTATGTAGGGAACCTATTACAGCTAAATAAGTCGACAAGTCACGTGAATTGTCATAGTATGTTGTAATCTCAACTACAACAAGTGCATCAAAACGGTTATGAAAAATATCTATTTACTGTAAGAAATCGATAATGAATAATTACTCACTATCAATAGTGTTTGACATCCGGTACGTGTTTCCCCTTTAGGATCATTCCTCTTCTCTTTACAGTGCTGAAGGGATTGGTCAATTCTTTTAGATCCATTCAGTAAGATGTTTGGATAATTATCCACGTTCCTTTCTGTACTCTTCTGTTCTTCGATATACATCCGTTCCGTCGGGGATGTGTCTTTGACTTCTTCAATTTCATTTAATGTTGAGGATCGTACATTTTTATCTGGACATTTCTGTTTGGTATAAAGAAAAGGGTTGATGGACATCTCTGAGCAATACTTTGATGGGAATGCATCGGTTTCTTGCTCAGCAGTATTAGGTAAAGTGCAGTCGTCCTCAAACTCCACATGGACTTGATGACATGATCTATTTCCAGTAAATTGTGGGGCTGAATCACGGGATCCCTTGTCTTCCGGCCAATCAGATGAACTATGGCATTGCTTTTGTGCCTCAAGCAGAGCTGTTACACATTCAGAAGGTCGTGGCTGATTTAGATCATTAGGACATTGGGCTGGACACTTCAGAGATGACCTCCCGTTGAGAGGACATTGTGTTTCATCAATTTTTTTTTTACATTCAGGAGGTGGTACCGCATCAGGACATTTTAGAACAGCCTTCCGTTGGTTGCCCTGACACACACGATAGAACTCTACTTCAGTTGATCCCTGGATATCAAAGCTTTCTTCGGTGGTACATCGTGAATCTCGAGTAAGGTTTCCGGCAATAGGATCAACTGTGTCTTCATAGAATGCGTTGCCATTGTGGAGGATAAGATGCTCCACTACATGTGAATGACCAGCATTTGCAGCTACCTGAAGCGGTGTGAAACCACCCCTGTCTGTCACTGTCATGTCTGCTTTATTGGATGCAAGGTAGTCTACCACGTCTAGATGCCCCTCTCTAGCAGCAGCATGGATGGGTGTCCATCCATCTCTATCTTGTACAGTGACATTCGAATTTTGCCCAACTAGGTATTTCAAAATGCCCGTATCACCAGTAAAGCATACCGCATGAAGAAGGGATTCGCCAACTTCACTTCTGTCATCCACATCGTACCCTTGAGAGACTAGATATTTTACCACATCAATATGGCCATATTGTGCTGCTATGGATAGTAGGGTCAATCCGTTATAACTGGTGTTTTGCGCTTCATTTTCTATGAGACATTTGACAGCTTCTAAATGCCCATTGCGAACCGCAGCATGCAATGACATCCTACCATTGTTATCTTGGTGGTTTACATTAGCTCCTTGTTCAATTAGGTATTCTATGACTTTTACGTGACGCATAGCCACAGCCACCTGGAGGGGTATCATTCCTTCGTCATTTTCTTCATTCACGTGCGCTCCTTTAGAAATGAAGAATTTGACTATATTTAAATGACCACATTTTGATGCCAAATATAGTGGTGACATTCCATTACATCTGTTCTCATTTACAACTTGAGTCTGGAGATATTGGACAACTTCTATTTGACCAGATTGAACAGCAGCATTGAACGGAGTCCAACCCCTAGCATCAGCCTTGTTCACATCAGATCCTTGCTGAATGAGATATCGTATCACGTGAATGTCACCTTTTATAGCTGCACCATGGAGAGGAATCCTTCCGAAGTCGGCTACCTCGTTTACGTCAGCTCCGTTAGAAATGAAGAGTTTGACGATATCTAAATGACCAAAGTATGCTGCTGCATAAAGTGGTGTCATTCCATCGTATCTGTTCTCAGTCACACCTTGAGTCTGGAGATATTTGACAGCTTCTAGATTTCCATTTCGAACAGCAGCATTGAATGGAGTCGAACCCTTTGCATTAGTCTTGTTCAGATCAGATCTTTGCTCAACAAGATACTCCATGACTTTCATATGGCCTCTGGAAGCTGCACCATGAAGAGGGATCATACCTGGGTCATGTTCCTCGTTTACATCAGCTCCTCTAGAAATAAAGTACTTGACGATATCTAAATGACCAAATTGTGCTGCGGCATAGAGTGGTGTCATTCCATCATATATATTCTCAGTCACACCTTGAGTCTGGAGATATTTGACAGCTTCTAGATTTCCATATTGAACAGCAGCATTGAACGGAGTCCAACCCTTGGGCATCAGCCTTGTTCACATTTCAGATCCATTCCTGGAATGAGATATCGTATCACGTGAATGTCACCATTTTATAGCTAACCATGGAGGGGAATCTTCCGTAGTCGGCTACCTCGTTTACGTCAGCTCCGTAAGAAATGAAGAGTTTGACGATATCTAAATGACCAAGTATGCTGCTGCATAGAGTGGTGTCATTCCATCATATCTGTTTCAGATCACGACTAGTCTGCAGATATTTGCAGCTTCTAGATTTCCATTTTGAAAAGCAGCATTGAATGGAGTCGAACCCTTTGCATTAACCTTGTTCACATCAGACTCTGCTGAATAGAGATATCGATATCACAGGTGTAATGTACCTTTTATAGCTGCACAATGAGGGGAATCCTTCCGAAGTCGGCTACCTCGTTTACGTCAGCTCCGTTAGAAATGAAGAGTTTGACGATATCAAATGCCAAATTGTGCTGCGCAGTAGATGGTGTCTTCCATCATATCTATTCTCAGTCACAACCTTGAGTCTGGAGATATTTGACGCTTCTAGATTCCATATTGAACAGCAGCATTGAACGGAGTCCAACCTTGGCATCAGCCTTGTTCACATTAGATCCTTGCTGAATGAGATATCGTATCACGTGAATGTACCTTTTATAGCTGAACCATGGAGGGGAATCCTTCCGTAGTTCGGCTACCTGCTTTACGTCAGCTCCGTAAGAAATGAAGAGTTTGACGATATTCTAATGACCCAAGTATGCTCTGCATAGAGTGGTGTCATTCCATCATATCTGTTCTCAGGTCACACGTAGAGTCTGCAGATATTTGGCAGCTTCTAGATTTCCATTTTGAACAGCAGCATTGAATGGAGTCGAACCCTTTGCATTAGCCTTGTTCACATCAGATCCTTGCTGAATGAGATACTCCATGACTTTCACATGGCCTCTGGAAGCTGCACCATGAAGAGGGATCATACCTGGGTCATTTTCCTCGTTTACATCAGCTCCTCTAGAAATAAAGAACTTGACGATATCTAAATGACCAAAGTATGCTGCTGCATAGAGTGGTGTCATTCCGTCATATCTATTCTCAGTCACACCTTGAGTCTGGAGATATTTGACAGCTTCTAGATTTCCATTTTGAACAGCAGCATTGAATGAAGTCCAACCCTTTGCATTAGCCTTGTTCACATCAGACCCTTGCTGAATGAGATATTCCATGACTTCAATGTGACCTCCACCAGCCGCACCATGAAGAGGGATCTCACCATTGTCATCTTCCTCGTTTACACCAGCTCCTTTTGAAAAGAGGAATTTAAGTATTTGTAGATGATCATTGTCTGCAGCATTAAAGAGAGGACTCATTCCATGATATATGTTCTCCATTACACCTTGAGTCTTGAGATATGTGACTGCTTCTAGCTGGCCTAATTGAACTGCAGCATTGACATCATCCTTGTTCACATCAGACCCTTGTTGAACGAGATATCGCATCGTTTCAACGCCACCTTTGATAGCTGCACCATGGAGAGGAATCTTTCCATTACTATTTGTCTCGTTAACGTCAGCTCCCTTAAAAGTGAGGAATTTGACGATATCTAGGTGACCCATTTCTGCTGCGTCATAGAGCGGGGTAATTCCGTAATATCCGTTTTGTGTAGCCCCTTTAGCAATAACATATTTAACGGCTTCCAATTGACCATATTCAACCGCAGCATTGAATGGTGTCCAACCATTGTGATCTTTTTTGTTCACACTAGACGTTTGCTCAACTAGAAGTTTCAGGACTTCCATGTGACCCCTACTTGCTGCAATATGAAGAGGAATCTTTCCCTCGTCATCTTCTTCGTTCACGTCTGCTCCATTAAAAATGAGGAATTGAACGATATCTAGATGACCCTTTTCTGCTGCGTCATAGAGCGGGGTCATTCCGTAATATCTGTTTTGTGTAGCTCCTCGAGCAGTTAGATATTTAACGGCTTCTAACTGACCATACTCAACCGCAGCATTGAATGGTGTCCAACCATTGTGATCCTTTTTATTCACATCAGATCCTTGCTCAATGAGATGTTTCATGATTTCCACGTGACCCCTACTTGCTGCACTATGAAGAGGAATCTTTTCCTTATCATCTTCTTCGTTCACGTCTTCTCCCTTGGAAATTAAGAATTTGACGATATCTAGGTGACCCTTTTCTGCTGCGTCATAGAGCGGGGTCATTCCGTAATATCTGTTTTGTGTAGCTCCTCGAGCAATTAGATATTTAACGGCTTCTAACTGACCATACTCAACCGCAGCATTGAATGGTGTCCAACCATTGTGATCCTTTTTGTTCATATCAGATCCTTGCTCAACTAGATATTCCATGACTTCAATGTGGCCCATAATTGTTGCATTATGGAGAGGGATCATCCCACTTTCGTCTTCTTTGTTTACATTAGCTCCTTCGGAAATGAAAAATTCAACGATATGTAAATGGCCGCACAAAGAAGCGAGATCCAATGGGCTCATTGCGACATAGCTGTTCTGCTTCGCTCCTTTTTCCATGAGATATTTGACGGCTTCTAGATGACCATATTGAACAGCAGCATTGAATGATGTCCAACCATTGGAATCACGCTTATTTACATCAGATCTTTGATGAATAAGATATTGCATGACTTCCATGTGGCCTTCAGAAGCTGCACCATGGAGAGGGATCTGCCCAGAATCATTTTCTTCGTTCACATCTGCATCTTTGGAAAGGAGGAATTGGACGATATCTAAATGACCCCACTGTGCTGCGAGATAAAGCGGTGTCCTCCCTTCATATCTGTTTTCAGCAACACCGTTGGTCATGAGGTATTTGACGGCTTCTAAATGGGCAAATGAAGCATTGAATGGTGTCCAACCCTCGGCATCACCCTTGTTAATATCAGATCCTTGCTCAACGAGATATTCCATAACTTTAACATGGCCACCATAGGCCGCTCCATGAATAGGTATCTGGCCATCGTCATTTTCCTCGTTAACACAAGCTCTTTTAGAAATGAAGAATTTTACTATTTCTAAATGACCATTGTAAGCAGCATGATAGAGTGATGTCATTCCGTCATATCTGTTCTCAATCACCCCTCGAGTCTGGAGGAATTTAACGGCTTCTAGATTGCCGCATTGAACAGCAGCATTAAATGGTGTCCAACCCTTGGCATCACGCTTGTCCATATAAGATCCTTGCTCAATGAGGTATTGCATGATTTTCACATGACCTTCGGTAGCTGCGGCGTGGAGAGGTATCCTCCCAATGTCATCTTCTTCGTTTACATCTGCTCCCTTTGAAATAAAGAACTTGACCATATCTAAGTTACCAAATTGCGATGCGTCATAGAGGGGTGTCATCCCGTAACATTTGTTTTCTGTTACGCTTTGAGCCTGGAGATACTTGACTGCTTCTAAACGACCATATTGAACAGCAGCATTGAATGGAGTCCAACCCTTGGCATTACCTTTATTCACATCGGATCCTTGCTGAATGAGATATTTCATGACTTGCACGTGACCTCCTGAAGCCGCGCCATGGAGAGGGATCATGCCATCGTAACTTTCCTCCTTCACATCAGCTCCTCTTGAAATTAAAAACTTAACCATATCTAATTTACCGAAGTGTGATGCGAGAAAGAGTGGTGTCATCCCGTCATATCTGTTTTCTGTTACGCTTTGAGCCTGGAGATACTTGACTGCTTCTAAACGACCATATTGAACAGCAGCATTGAATGGAGTCCAACCCTTGGCATTAACTTTATTCACATCGGATCCTTGCTGAATGAGATATTCCATGACTTTCATGTGACCTCCTGAAGCCGCGCCATGGAGAGGGATCATGCCATCGTAACTTTCCTCCTTCACATCAGCTCCTCTTGAAATTAAAAACTTAACCATATCTAAGTTACCAAAGTGTGATGCGAGAAAAAGTGGTGTCATCCCGTCATATCTGTTTTCTTTTACGCTTTGAGCCTGGAGATACTTGACTGCTTCTAAACGACCATATTGAACAGCAGCATTGAATGGAGTCCAACCCTTGGCATTACCTTTATTCACATCAGATCCTTGCTGAATGAGATATTGTATCACATCAATGTTACCTTTTATAGCTGCGCCATGAAGAGGAGTGTTTCCACACTCAGTTTTCTCGTTTACATCAGTTCCTTTAGAAATGAAGAGTGTGACAATATCTAAATGGCCAAAATTAGCTGCAGCATAAAGTGGTGTCTTTCCGCCATATCTGTTCTCCTTCACACCTTGAGTCTGCAGATATTTGACAGCTTCTAGATGGCCATATTGAACTGCTGCATTGAATGGTGTGAACTCCTTTAGAGAAACCTTGTTGATATCAGATCCTTGCCGAATGAGATATTCCATTATTTTCACATGGCCTTTGGCAGTTGCACCATGGAGAGGAATCTCACCTGTGTCATTTTCCTCGTTCACATCAGCTCCTTTCGAAATGAGGAATTTAATGAGGTCTAAATGACCAAATTTCGATGCCAGATAGAGCGGCGTTTTTCCGGCATATCTGTTCTCAATTACACCTTGAGTCTTGAGATATTTGACAGCTTTTAGATGGCCATATTGAACAGCAGCATTGAATGGTGTGAACTCCTTTAGAGAAACCTTGTTGATATCAGATCCTTGCCGAATGAGATATTCCATTATTTTTACATGGCCTTTGGCAGCTGCACCATGGAGAGGAATCTCACCTGTGTCATTTCCCTCGTTCACATCAGCTTCTTTCGAAATGAGGAATTTAATGAGGTCTAAATGACCAAATTTCGATGCCAGATAGAGCGGCGTTTTTCCGGCATATCTGTTCTCAATTACACCTTGAGCCATGAGATATTTGACAGCTTCTAGATGACCATAACGGACAGCAGCATTGAATGGTGTCCATCCCTTGGCATCACCCTTGTTTACATCTGCCCCTTCTGCAATGAAGCTCTTTAGTATGTCGGTATAACCCTTTCGGGCTGCTGTATGAAGAGGTGTCTGACCCTGATGACATTCAACATCCACGTTTGCTCCTTGGAGGATGAGAAAGTCAACGACGTGGCCATGCCCATTCTGGGATGCAGCATGAAGAGGACTCGGACCACTCTTACACTGCTGATCTAGGTTTGCTCCATTTGAAACGAGGTCATCAACACTTTCGAGTTGACCTTCTAGAGCAGCCTTGTACA